>JALPQI010024043.1:0-20265 GCA_025490895.1 Thaumatotibia leucotreta | reverse complement strand
ACATTCGGTTGTAGGTTATAGTATTTAGAGTTATATTGTTTAAATGCTTAACAGGGTTGAATGTTACAGCTTTTTAGTTAAGGGTCGTTACTGTTGAAAGTTTAACGAGAGATTTGACGCTCTGTTATTAGGTTCAATAAAATGTTTACAAAAAATTACTCTTAAACGGTTATAATTTTTTTTTCAAATTAATGTTTAGTTTTTACACGATATGCCTTGTTTGCATAAGAATGGTTAACGTGAATGCTTTCTTTCTTGCGTCTACTATTGCTTAGTATTAAATTTGATGATGGTTGTTTTTTTTAATCTATCTAATCATATAATTTAGGTATATGGGCTAAAATATAGGCTTTGTAGTTTATATTTTCTTTTACCCCGTTTTTCATGGAAAACAAAAGGTATCATCCCGTACGGATAGGTTTTTCCAAAACATAGAATTGTGAAAATTAATATTTCAGTAGGGTCCAAAGTAGCGTTTAAAGTTGGCAATTCTGTTGGTAGCCTTGGTTACATGACGTCACCATCACAGCCGTAACATCCAATAATCACTCGAGTCGCGCCGGCCGCGCATACATTAACCTAAAACAGCCGCTCACCTCACATTGCCCTAACAAAATGAGACGGGTTAACCGTTCCTCGAATCGATATCTTGACGTTAATATATTCAGCCTTAAGCACCCTCTTATGGCGTACCTACGTAAACACAATATCAACCAGACCTCGATAAATACGAAGACATCAAACGCTGTACATACCAGGTATATAAGTACATCTCCCCCGCTGATAACTTAAAGACTTTATCCCCTGTACAGGAATTTTTACGGTAACAAAGGCCTTCATATTTTCTTTATTCATACCGTGTCAAAATCGCCCTGCTTCCCCCTTCGGCGACGAAAAAAGAGATAGCCTCCCAACTCTTTCGTTTTCATTAAAAAAGGTATATATCCGTCCTGTTTCGTCCCTCTGTTTCGGTTTTATGTTTTTCGCGATATTCGGTACCTACCTACTTAATGCGTTTTTTTTTCTTGGAGGAAACCGTCAGTCGGGGGGTGATGGCGTGGATTTCTTAATTAATTTATGTTAAGTATTTGCAGAGAGATGTTTGTGAAAGGGCTGGCTTCGCTGAAATGACCGTGACGCTTCGTTAATGGCGCAGAGATGTATTTTTTATGCCGCGTTAAGTTTTAGGGGTTTTTAATTATAGGGAAAGACAGCTCGCGAAAATTACGATCCGCATTTACAGTAATAGCTTCATAAACCGATGATAATAATTCTGACTAACTAAAATTATTAAAAACCCCAACTTGACGAGGCATAAAATCAATAATCTTTACTACCCTTATTTCATTTTCATTTTTAGTTGGTCAGAATTATCTGTGATGTATAAAAAACGAGTTTGTCATGACAACAATAACAGCTTAATAGTACATTGCGATACGAGTACGAAAAAAAATTCTAACGAATGGTAAATTAAGACACGACCGAAGAGAGTGTTTTAAATCGACACGACTTACGAAATTCCTTTCGCACGTGAATCGTACGACATTCTTCAGTTTCTTCAGATGGCCCTCCAAAGTTTCGTCCTGGCAAAAATTAACCACTTTTCCCACTAGAGCGAAAAAAATAATCATCTGTTCTGAAAACGCTATTTTGTGGTATATTCTAAAAATTGTTTCATAAAATTTTGTAAATAGATATTATTTTCGGCTCACTAAATACTTAAGAATGAAGTAAGTAAACAAATTTCGCATAAAAGAACTGCAATCTATACATAGGTTACACAATTTTCGCATAGTGCTTCATCACGCTGTAAATCCTAGAAATCCATCGGCATTATTTTAAAAGCATCTACATTTGAAGACGATACGTCTAAAGGATGTCCCTGAAGGGAGCGACCCCGTATTCAAAAAAGGGAAAAAATGAAGAAAAAAGTTATAACGTCATATTGTTTTGCCACGAAGTGGTGGGGAGACGGGCGACAAAGGGGAGTATAGTGCCAGGGAAAGATAAGGCGTTATAGCCCCGATGTAATTGTATAGGTAGGTTGCTATTGTACCCGTCTCGCCCTTTAGATTTTCATACTTTTCAAAGGCGCCCGTAGAAACGCTATTTTGCGATTTAGACACAGGGGAGAGCTGAAGATGATTTTGCGAAAATATTTTTGCCGATGTATTTTAGTTTTTTAGCGTTGATGGTTGATGTAAGTTGTGAAAAGAAAGTGTTTTAGAAGAGTAATTTAGTTTTAGCATGAGTAAGGTGAGACTCGAACATATTAAAATTCACGTAATTTAAGTCGATGATTGCTCGACATGTTTTGACCCATTAAGACCATACCTACATGAGTAGTCACGTATCTTAGACATACTTTATTGCTATGCTATTATTACGTACGGTTTCTAGGAAACTGCATCATTGCAGCTTCTTTTAAGTTAGTAACGTTGGGTATGTCTATACAATGTTTGTGGTTTCAAAGCCATTTTAATATAATTTCGCAACGTTTTACAGGAAAAACTAAACAAAGATCTGAGAATACTTACTTATAATCAAATTCGTTTATCATTCAGGTGAAAATTACACGTAAAAGTTAGTTAGCCTCGCCAATTAGATTCTTAGGGTAAAAACATTTCTTTTATAAGTAGTACTAAGTATATAGGTAGAAAACTTACAAGTGTGCTCGACGCACGACTTCGTTTTGAGTTCGTGACTTACCTACCGGAGCCATTTAGGGTTGGCCCTATTAGATTGGTCCAGGGACCGGACCCGGTCTAATGAGCGAAAATGTGTCATAAATAAATATGTAAACTCCTTGATCTTCGGCCGTCAAACATTGATTCAATTACAACAGAGTTTTAATGAGGTTTTATGAGGTTAGATAAAGAGCAAACTGCAGTACGAGGAGAAGTACAATTCTCAAAAAGTTTGTACATATGGATCTCGTCTTCGATTTTGATAAAAATAGGTAGGCTGGTAGAGTCAATGATGCTGAGCAAGATCCACCACATTTCCCAAAATGTTTGTATGAAACGTTCCTTTTTTGTTACCAGATTCCTATACATCTTTGGGAAATGCTCAGAAATCTTCTGTTTCCGAGAAATTACAGAGGCGCCAATGCGCCAGTTTAAAGGCAGAACCAACTATTTCGGTAAAACTTGTTTTAGCAAATAGTGTTTTATGTCATTGGCATAAAATACAATTTGTCAAAACCAACTTCAAGGAAACAGTTGGTTCTGCCTTTAACTCGACGAATGTTTCTTTGGTCTGTTTATAAATATAGCTATACTTATATTAATTGTTTGTTTTATGATACTATAAAACCGCATATGGCGCGTTTGTAGCGGTTTGTTTTAACAAGGTATTTTAATCCACGAGTAATAATCCTTATTCATAAACGTCTCCTAATATTATAAACATATTGATAAGACCGAAAGGTAAAAACAATACTTGGGGTTTGCTAGGTTAGGAGACGATTATGAATAAGGGGATACGATAGTAAAATAATTCTACATTGCACTATAGTTTTTAAAAATAATTCCGGTACTTGCGGCGGGAGAGAGGTTAAGACCCACGCTCCGGGTTCTTCTTGATGCAAAGGTTGTCCATCGCGGTACAGCGAGGCAACGCGGCTAGTGTGATGGGCAAGGATCGGACAAACGCCCGTCATTTTGAAAACATAACCCTGTTCCAAACAGTAGAGACTTCCTTATCTTATGATGTTAACACATATTATTTAGTATGATGTTTTTGTAATAACACTAACACAAAGTATCTATTCAGGAGATCCCAACTCTTTCTTACTTGTACAAGTTGTACATATCATGATTGTGACCAATAAACGATTTAAGTTAAATAATTAATATACACGATATACATGATCCGTTTAAATAGTTTTATTTCAAGAATAATTATCGCGGTAACCGAAGAAGATACTATACACTCAATTCATCGAAATTTAATATCAAAAATTCTTAATCGTTTATGGATCACAAATTCACAATCATGGTGCGTACAAGTAAATAGATGTTGCGATCTCCGAAATACATACTTTGTGATAGTGTTATTAAAAAATATATGTTATACAATAAAATAAGTTACCATCATAAGATAAGGAAGATAAAGAAGTCTCTACTGTAAGGAACAGGGTTGTGTTTTCAAAATGACGGGCGTTAGTCCGATCCTTGGTGATGGGCACCTTTGCATCGGAAAGATCGCGGGTCGAGTAACGCGGGGGCGTATTAGGAATTATTATGTTTAAGCGTGTGAATGTAATTATTATGTTTAACTAGTTAATTAAGTGTATGTATATTTAGGTTTAGAATGTAATTTCAATTATTTTAGTTCTTTTTTCTACTCCCGTACTTTTATTTGTCATTTACATGGTCGTGAACACACCATTAAGCCCCTACCTTACAGATGTCAAGATAAGTCTATATTGTCAATTTCTTATAAACGCATTCGGGTTTACACTCAGTGCGTTTTTTGCATTTTAAGACACCTCGTGTATACAAGACTTAATGAAATACATGGCTGCCAACCTAATTAAAAATCTGATGAACAGTAAACCATAGAGGAGCTTTCTTTTTTAATTTTGACGTCTCCCGCCCGACCTTGATGATTAATAAAATTGTGTTTGACTAAGAATATTTCTAAATATTACAATTTTATTTAAAAATAAATGAGTGGTCGTAGAAAAAGTATTGTATGCAACATTGTTTAACTGAGTCAAAAAAGGCTCGTGGCGTCTTTAATACCCACGCCACTCACCTTTTTTGACCTCTCTTAAACAAGGGTTGCATAAAATACTATAATGTTTAAGGTGTGCCTTCTGTTTCACTGCTCCTTGTAGCCATGTTTTAGTAAATAAAGTTGTTGTTATAGTCAGGTACTTACACTAGGAATGTTATCCGACGTGCAGACACCCTCACTCAGCAAGCGATCCCTGATCTCCCACGCGAAGATCGAGGGGCACTCGCGCTTGTACTGCGCGATCTTGGAGACCACCTCGGCGGTGGCGACGCGGGGCTTCGAGCCCCCGATGGCGCGGGGTCGGATCGACCCCGTCTCGTAGTACCTGCGGGTTTGAGAGTCGTTTATTTCTGAACCATTAAAAAACCGATTTCAACGGGTTTCTTCAAGATTTCGTCGTCTTATGTAAGGAGTAATTTACAATGTTGTTTGCCTGCATTATGTTATTGTAACTAAAAAAAGCTGGGGGTTTGAGGGTGGTTTATTTCTATGACTATATTTAAGATGATTCCCAAGAAAGTTCTGTAACTGCACTGCTATTCGCATTATCTTTAAGTTATGCTAAATACTTATATAGGTACTTTTGTGAAACTCATTCTATTTTTGTGCAATAAAGATTTTTTTGCCTTTTAGGTACTTTGCTTTTTTACTTTAACGGAACAAATTAATGAATTTGAAAACCGATTTATCCAAGATTCCATCATCAGACTTCGACTTTCTGCCAAGGGACCATCAGAGTAATAAACGTACGACTAAAAAAAAATATTTAAGAGCGGTTTGATTCTTGGAGATATACCTACATACAAAGAATCCGTCGCATTGAGATCCTTCTCCTGTTTGGAAGTCGTTTTATAAATAAATCAAATTGCCTAAGAAGATGTCAAGTTTTAACCGAGGACAGTTTTCTAAATGCTAATTAAATAAGTGGAGCTTTTTATGTAACTAGGAATTGCTTTGTATTCACGAATTAGATTCGTCTTAATTGTAGTATGATTATAAATAGTGCAAGTCAACACACAAGGTCAAAAAACCAGTAAAACCTTCAAAAAGGAGCAAATGAAACTTGTTTTACGTAATTCATCATCATCATCATATCAGCCGAAAGACGTCCACTGCTGAACATAGGCTTCCATCAAAGATTGCCACAATGACCGGTCCTGTGCCACCCGCATCCAGTGGACTCCTGCGACCTTCACCAGGTCATCAGTCCTCCTTGTGGGAGGCCAACCCACGCTGCGCCTTCTGGTACGTGGCTGCCACTCGAGAACCTTTCCGCCCCAACGGCCATTGGTTTTACACGCAATGCGCGGTATTTTACGTAATTAGTGACGATTCATTAAAAACTGGGTAACCGAATTAAGTACTTAACGCTCTTTATTAGTGCTCTACTCTGGTATTGTACACCTAATATGCACTTGTATCTCGTAGAAAACCAGCTTTTGTCAATATTGATTTTTGATACCAGTTTTTATCGCTATTTCTCATCATCTTTGATATTTTGACTGTCTGCCAACCGTTAAACAGACTAGCCAGCATATTCCCATTTCTTTAAAGTTCATGTGAAGACTTAACAGTCCCGTATACGATTACCGCGTTTCCTTCAAGTATTCGCATGCAGTATGGCGCAAGGGTGGCCGGACTGGCCGGTGTCGGATGTCGGTGGTGATACCTCAGACGTTTTTTTGCCGTCAGCTGTCGACGGTTTTGCCGTGAAAGTAAACGGTTGAGGAAAGTGGAAACTGTGTGATACGGTCTGCTGTTGTAGTAGAATAACTAAATAACCGCCTTATTCAAAAACGTTTCTTAACTTAGCAAGCCGCTAAGTATCGTTTATCCCTTTCAGTCTTATCAATATGCCTATAAGAGCGAAAGGGATAAACAACTTAGCGGCGTGTTAAGTTAGTAGACGTTTATTAATAAGGGGGTTAAAATATATATATATTTTAGCCTATATAATGTCCCACTGCTGGGCACAGGCCTCCTCTCATATATGAGAAGGATGAATTCCTTCCTTCGTGAATCCTTTGAATTCCTTCGTGGATGTATGTGCTGCAAAATGAAAGTCAAACGTCTAAACCACTGAGCCACCACCGCTTTAATAATAAGGGGGTTAATCTATAGGTACTAAACATTTTCTCTCTTTATGGTCAGCTACATATCAAAATTTTTAAAAGATTTTCCTTTTGCATTAGACTCTGTCAAAGAAATTCAAACTTTGTTAGGGGTCCATTTACAGTCTCTAGATATCCGATATACAGTATTCAGATATATCGAAGCAGCCAAACCTTTAACGGGCAAGACTCAAGAAAATCGTGGGTTCAAGTATTAACGCCATTATATAGTATTACGAAAAATTCTGTACAAGAAAAAAATACAAAAAGATAGTGCTACAGGATGGTCGTTTTTGAGACCGGTGCCCTATAAAGGGTTATAAATTATGATAGGTATTTTTTTTTTGTAAGTACAATATTCGTGAAGGTTTTCTAAAATTGATTCAAGACGATGATTTGATTTGTTTTCATAAGAATTGTACAAGTCTGGATGTATTGTTAATTGTAGTAATGTAATTATTCTAATGTGTAATTTTTGAGTAGTTACAAAGCGGCTGAAGGAGATATTGGTACTAGTTCTACCCTTTAAGTACAATCTCAAAAAATACGAGTCAGGTATAATTTTTAATAGAAAATACTGTAAACACGCTGATTTAAAATAGATTTTTAAAATGCTTACGGGAAAAGTAGAATCCAAGATAATGTGCAATTGTATCGGAATTTCCCTCATTTTACCATAGCAACCAAAAATAAATTTATCGTCAGATAACTCCGTGGATATAAAAATAGCAAGTCATGATTAAAAGCCCCTTTTTCCATACATTTTTGGCGGTTATTTAAACACATCAAAATTTTGCTTGCATTCATCGATCTAAGGACCATTTTTTTTTCGATGAAGTTGGAAAGGATTCTACCTATCCTGTAAGTATTTGAAAACTGTCTTTGAAATGAGCCTGTTTGCAGTATTTTCTATGAAAAACTACACCTGACCCGCATAAATTGACTGCATATACTTACGCAACTGAATATGTATGTATGGTATGGGTAATAGTTTCTCCAAGTAGTTAAACTAGATCTCGTAGAGGCTACGAAAAAAACAGTAACCGCAACAAAATTAATCAACATCCAATCATTTCAAAAATAGAACCGTCTTAAGTTACTGTCACCCAAAACCAACCTTCATCGTCACCTTGACGTTGTTCCAGAACTATAACTACTCATATCAACTCTTAATATACCTCATCCATGTGGTTTAGAGTATAGGCTTTAAGTTTGAGCTACTTAGATTGATTTTACAGCGAATGTTCTCTTAGATCGGTACTTAGGCAGGGTTTTGGTTGTCAGGGGCTTTGTAAATCGCTCGTGTAATGGGTAAGGCTGCGGTTTCAGCGTGCGGCGTACGTGCGGTTGGGACCGGTTAGACGGAGGTATTTGTTTCAACTACATTTTTGGAATAGTTGGTGTTGTGTTGCTGTCTAGTTCGGTTTGACAGATTGCAGAAATAGTTTCCTGCTTAGAACTTGTAGACGTATGCACTTAAATTACGCAATTTTCTTGGTTAAGATGGTTGGATTCTAAGGAAACTTTCACTACATACTCCAATAAACACGAACCTAACAATATTTGATGGGAAATTAAACTATACTTCTCAAAGTGACGTATCGGGATCGGGAATTTGTGAAGCAATTAGATGAACAAAAAATTGACTGAAGCTTGTGATTTCTTCATATTAACCAAAATATTGTTTACGAATGCCACTAACCTGACCATAACCGGATATTGTTGGTAGAGACGGTTGAATAGAAATCATGAAATAAAGAGGCAATATTCATGAATCACTCTAGAATCTTAGGTCTCTTGGAGCCCAGAAGAATAATTTACCAACTGACGGCGGACATACTTACTAGTACTTATCTACTTACAATATTTAGTTATAATCGTACGAGAGATGCGTCCTTTTGACGATACAATGTTAATACAAGCAGCGGGTGCAACTGACCTGTAGATACTCGATCTTGGATATTTAGACAGTACCTATGCGTCTCATTTGCAGGCAATATAGGTCCGATATCCACGATCATTCCCCAAGAATCCCTTAAGCATAGATTTAGATAATAGATGCAGCTAGGGTTGCCCAAGGACGTAGCTAGAAGCCTAAAAACAAGTGACGCAACTAACCTGCCGAGTATCTTGGACACGCAGCCGTTGGAGACCTGCAGGATGCGGCTGATGTCGCAGGGCCGCGCGCCCGAGTGCGCCAGCTCCACGATCTTCTGCCTCGTGGAGTCCGGCAGCGGCCTCCCTCCTACAAACAAGCGACGCAACTGACCTGCCGAGTATCTTGGACACGCAGCCGTTGGAGACCTGCAGGATGCGGCTGATGTCGCAGGGCCGCGCGCCCGAGTGCGCCAGCTCCACGATCTTCTGCCTCGTGGAGTCCGGCAGCGGCCTCCCTCCTACAAACAAGCGACGCAACTGACCTGCCGAGTATCTTGGACACGCAGCCGTTGGAGACCTGCAGGATGCGGCTGATGTCGCAGGGCCGCGCGCCCGAGTGCGCCAGCTCCACGATCTTCTGCCTCGTGGAGTCCGGCAGCGGCCTCCCTCCTACAAACAAGCGACGCAACTGACCTGCCGAGTATCTTGGACACGCAGCCGTTGGAGACCTGCAGGATGCGGCTGATGTCGCAGGGCCGTGCGCCCGAGTGCGCCAGCTCCACGATCTTCTGCCTCGTGGAGTCCGGCAGCGGCCTCCCTCACAAACAAGTGACGCAACTGACCTGCCGAGTATCTTGGACACGCAGCCGTTGGAGACCTGCAGGATGCGGCTGATGTCGCAGGGCCGCGCGCCCGAGTGTGCGAGTTCCACGATCTTCTGCCTCGTGGAGTCCGGCAGCGGCCTCCCTCCTACAAACACCCCGCCGAGCTGGTTAACACCGCTGTGACCTGCCGCACCATAAGCTTGCTTACTCCAATTAATCAGCTGTACCAAATTTCGTACACTAGAGGCAGGTGAGATGCGACTAGGGCTGTGCTGGACCAAAGTTTGATCACAAGTTGGTTTAGCACAGCTAATAGGACAGTTAATACAGGTGTAGTGCAAAATCTTTTTCCTTCGTATTTTCACGGAAACGGCCGAATTGATCTCTCTGTCTCAATTAGCTTCGGTGTTACAGCAGGTACATCATTGTAACAGCAATATATTCGGACGTTTCCGTGAAAAGTAGAAGGAAAAGGATTTTGCACTATATCTGTGACCGTTGTTATTTTATGATAGCAGTAACAAACAGAGTCCCCACCCCGGGTTGAGAGCTACCGCGAACATCGAAAATTGTAAATTTCGAGCACCACGGTACCCAACGGTTACATAATTGCGATTTAAATGGATCATTTTCTAATTTCGAGCTGCTAAAAGTGCAACATCGAACCTTAAAATATTGGGGCAGCGATCTGGTTTTGTCACTTCCAATGGCTCTTCCGTTGGAGTGACTGCGAGAGGTGCTCGAAATTCATGATTGTTAAAGACTACTGATATCGATGGTAGAGGCTCGGTTTGCAAGAGTAGATTTAGAGCTCTAATATTTAAAAACTTACTAAATTCGTATATAAATGGTGCTAGTACATACATACATCTACCTAAATATACCTACGTGTAAAATATACAAGAATTGACTCTTCCAGATCTGGATTTGCTTGAGTTCATTCGAATCAGAATTCGAGCTGATTCTATAATAGTAGATCTAACTAGATAATAAAAAAACAATGTCCCAAAAAATATCAATTAATTCTCGTTTTCCATATTAACTCGCTACGAGCGTCGCGTTGTTTTGTATGGAATATGGAAATATTGTTTTTATTTTATTCTTAGAATCGAATTAGGTGATTCTGATTGGAAGGAACGCAAAGATATGGAAGAATTAGGATTTCGGGATTTTTTTTAAAACGCTCAGTTACTAATAGAAAGTTGGTTCGTCCTTTAGTTGTCATAACTAGTAAGCAACTTAACTACCTTCAAACTTCGTACTTTCTGTCACAATAAGCTATTTTCTTGACATAAAAGTAATGTAATGTAAACTAAAATATTTAATGGAATTTCTGACGTTCCGTATCTATAAAGGAAACATTGAACCCTTGTAAGATCACCTTGTTGTCAATCTGTCTGTCAAGTTTTCCCTAAAACCGTCAGATGTATTTGGATTTAGTTGGAGTTTAGAACATCACTCACTAAATAAGACAACCAAGAACCGTTTTATGGTGCTTCCACATCGGCTGCTGTACGAATATCTCTTATATAATGCTATAAAACATGGTGAAACAAGGACAATAATATAAAAGACAAAAATTTCAATAGGGTAAACATATACATATATAACTAACGTGAGACTCATACATATTAAATTTACTCACGTATTTAAGTCGATGATTGCTTGACATGTTTCGACCCATTAAGAAGGTCCTTGTCCTCGTTCTTAATGGGTCGAAACATGTCAAGCAATCATCGACTTAAATACGTGAGTAACCCGGTTCGATAATATTTTAATATGGGTAAACATATGATTAAGGCGACCGTATCTCGGGGCGAAAAGATTATCCGTCCCTCTTTTATATATGTATTAAAAGACGGTTAGTTTATCTCGCAGTGACATTCCGTCGCACGCGCACCAAGCTTACATAAAAAGATAGTTAATGTTATAAAACATAAGAGCTTGATAATGGAGACCCAGGCTCTCCGAAACATGTCGCGCGTACCTAGTGACTAAATACACGTGAGTATAACCATTTAATATTATTTATAGTTATTATGTCCCACGAAAGTAAATCAGTTATAAAACATTTTATAAATCCAATGTGGTAGCACCATTTATATTGCTTTTAACTATAAAAGTTACGAAAAATATTCAAACCTTTCTAAGAAATATCGATATCGATTTTATTTTTTGTATGGTTTATTAAATAACACATTGATTTAGCAGTATTCAATGACGTACATTGGAATACAAGGTTTGCATATCGGAAGTATCTTTTTTTTTTTTTTTTTTTTAACATCCTCTAGTACTGCAATCTGCCTGTGTGAGTTAGGCATTTAGCTAGTGGTTAAGTATTTAAGTAGGTCATGAATGGTATTTGCCCATTGGCAAAACCATATATTATTATTTATTTAAATAAAATCTTGAGGGGCTTTTCTTTTCAAGCGCTTGAAGGTGTTCGTAGTCTTGTCCATTAGTTTGACGGCCAGTTTGTTCGGATGTTTATCCAGGCGTTGCGCATATGAGCGCATTTTATTAGATATGTCTTGTTTGACTGTTGGCAACTTCAGTTCCCGGTGGAGCTGACTATTGGTTACATACCATGGTGCGTTTGTAATCATGCGCAACATTTTGGATTGAAATCTTTGGAGGATCTCGATATTAGAGTTTGCAGCAGTGCCCCATAACTCTACTCCATAGGACCAGATCGGTTTTAATATACATTTGTATATCAGTAATTTATTGTCCACGGAAAGTTTGGACTTGCGAGCCATCAGCCAGTATAATTTTCTGAGTTGTTGACTAAGTGCTTTTCTCTTGGTGAATATGTGCTTCCGCCATGTAAGTCTTCTGTCTAAAAGTATCTAGTTTTAATTTTATGTGTAACTTAGACCATTCAAAAGAGTTTGTTGTTATTTTGAATAAAGAATTATTTCACTTTGACGGGCATTTCTCCGAGCGTTTCAACCGCCGTGACTTCGTTGGCAGCCTTATCTTATCACACGAATCCCGTGGGAGATTCAAGAACTTTTGAATATATTGGTAGACGTAGTTAGTTGACAACTACCAAAATATCCAAAAAAAGCATGAGATACCCACGGAAATCGGGTAATAATGTTGCCATCGAAGTCACGGCGGTTGAAACGCTCGGAGAAATGTCCTGACGTATATTGTTCGCAACTTCTATAAAGAGCGGTAGCCGTACCATGACTTGCAAGTATCGGTAACGTTAGGTTTTACTCGATACGTAAAGCAGGCCATCGCGCTCGCTCCAATACATCAGTGCGAGCGCGATATAATGCATTACGTATCGAGTAAAACCTAACGTATCCTTTACTTTCCAACTTATGGTACGGCTAAAGGATGCTTAGCCAAGTTGCCAATCGCTAACGCTTAGTAGCGTATCGTAGTTTTCCTTCTCTGTGACTCTCAAATTAGTGCGACAAAGACAGTTAGCTTTTGTTTACGATTGACGATTAAGCGCACAGATGTCATATATACCATAGATCAAGCAAACGTATCTACTTAGCGTGTCAAATGAACTCAGTAAAATCTACTGAGTTGTCCGTCTTTAATCGCAGCTTGCAGCTTTCGGGCGTCAAATTTTGTAAGTTGAAGTGAACAAAAACATTAATAATGCCTCCTTAAGTAATATTGGCCGTGTGGTGACGGCAGAAAGAATACATTTGTCACCACCCCAACTCCTCCTGCGGGTGTCGTAAGAGTCGACTAAGGGATTGAAGTGTCACTGACCATATTTGATTAAAGATTGATGACGGGCAGCAGCGTCATCCTAGTGGACACATTACTGTGATCGCCAATCCACTTGCCCAGCGTGGCGATTATGGGCATTTACCTACTAATGCGTCTATACGTATACTTAATAAGAGAGGCCTACGTCCAGCAGTGGACTATCATAGGCTGATGGTGGTAAGTAATATTAATTGCAACAACACAAAAAAATAGGAATACTCAACTCAAGGGCCTGAGACATATTTAAAATCATAGGCAAGTAACAACTTCAGTACAAAATCTGACACGCTCGCCGCCATACAAATGAATGAACTTGTTTCTTCTATCCAAATCTAATTCTGTGATTAAGCGTTAGCAATTGGCAACTTGTCTAAGCACCCAGGTATGGGTAAAATGGTATGGTACGTGAATGGTAATCACCATTACCTTTACCTTTGTGAGCCAGGTCGTCCATGCGGTCGAGCACCCCGTCGGGAGGCCACGGGCTGATGGGGGGTAGCTGCTGCGCCGGCAGCATGGTATATACCCCGTATTCTTCTATGGTGCCGCCCTACACACACATAAAACTAGGTATATATTCATATTCAATTATTCATATTCATTTTATTAAAATAGCGTGTAAATAGCGTCCATCATTATCATTATGAATGTATGTTGGGATTGGGAATAAGTAGTACATAGTATATTTTAGTGATCGTTATCAACGTGCGATATTGGTGGTATGTATGGTTAACAGAAAAATCAAATACAGGTATTAAATCAATAATTAAAATTTCAGAAATTATAGTCTTTTTAATAATACTTTTAAACACTTATTCAAATTACACTGATTAAACGAGTAAACGACTAAAACGTATTAAACAGATTCGACTGTCAAACGTGCAAGTCAAATTTGAAAATCCATTATACAGGGTGGAAAGGGACGACATTCCTTCCCGCTACCGACCGAGTCTACCAACCATTACGATGAACTTTCAGTATGGGACCAACATCGAAATATTAAAAAAAAAAATTAACCCCTCATACAAAATGAGTGATTAGTTAGAGTTCAATAGTATGGAAAAGTCAATTTGCCATGTACGCTTTCGATGTTGGTCCCATACTGAAAGTTCATCGTAATGGTTGGTAGACTCGGTCGGTAGCGGGAAGGAGCGTCGTCCCTTTCCACCCTGTATAACACTGCAGCCCTACCTCGAAAAACAAAATTCGTAAATTTCGAGGATTTGTCTCTCTCACTCTAATGTCGTCTTCGTTGGAGTGCCAGAGAAAAATCCTCGAAATTTACGAACTTCGATTTTCGTGGTAGTAAGCCTGATCTCACTCCACTTGAAATAGTTACCTACTTAGAATACTAATTTTTATTAAAAAAAAGACTTCACTAAATGTCATTTAAAGTAATATTACGTGTCATAAATTAATGACATTAGATTTTTTATTTTTTAATGTATAGGATTAAGTTTGTATGTATCCTAAGGAGAGTACTATTTTATTAAGAATACGAGGAATAGAATAAAATAATTTTCACAAGCATTTTCACATTTGTTACTACCTACTTTTCTGTCAACCATAGCCATGTATGAGTATTCGTATATGTAAATATATATACAAAGTGGTTTTTTTAAGTCGGACATTATGGGGAAATCTGAAACTATAGAAGATACAGGGAAGTTGTCTAAGGAGACATTAGGTATTTTTTGAGAAAACAATTTTGGCATAGACAACATTTTGGTCAAGTGTGAGTTGTACCTAAAAATAATAATCTGTGCTTTTTTTGACGCAGATTGACGTCATTTCATGCATAGACAATTTTATTGCATCGGATGGAAAAAAAAGTTTTGGCAGAAGTCAGTCAAATTTAGGAAAATAATTAGAAAAAGAAGAAAAATATATGTTTTTCCTAGTTTTTTCCCTATAGCATTGTTTTTGTTAATTTTTGTTTTATAATGTTACGTAACAAAAATAACAAGCAGTGTGAGCACCATTTGCAGCCTAATCTTGGATAGTGCAAGTGAACCGTAGACTTATAATTATGTATTTTATATTCGCTACAAGATAATATCTTGAAGATACAATACGAGTATAGGGTTCGTATTCATTATAAACACCACTGTTTATAAGGTTATGGAAATAAAATAATAATACATTGTGCATCAAGGGAGGTAAGTACGGAATTACTAACGAGAATGTTAGAAGCCTGACACCGTAGTAGGCGGAGGGCTTTTAATGACTCGAGATAGTATTCCGCTTACCGACCGTGATGCATACAATGTTTTTCTTTACACTTGCCCACAAAAAATATGTTTAAAGACAAAATATTATTAAATGACGTACTGACATTTCTATTACTCCCTAGGGAATTTCACTTTCCTATTACTCCCGCTACGCATGCAAGCAATGGCGCGCTTAGACAGCAAGTGTGATGAAAAATATATGGTTCTCATTAAGAAACATTGCTTATAAAAACTGTTTGTATAGTATAGTGAATTGGCGAATTGTTCTTCAAACAATTTCATGCATCTCGAAGTTTATGATTTATGATTATGAATAACTAATTTTGAAAAACATAGATATTTATAGACTCATGTAAATGTACCATTATACGTAGCACAAAGTTGGTTGTATAAGTTTTTTCAAGGTCAAGTCAAATAAAGATTCAGCCTTCTCTAAGGACATTTTCAATAGTCATTTTCACGACATAATATTTATAAGCCATCCATTCGACAACCGACTGTGTCGAGTATCATTCCGTATATTCGAATAATTCTAACCTATATCAGATTTAATCACAAATTAAAAAGCACTGACGCGTTCGCCCGTGACCAACACTAATATACCAAGAACGATATTTTATTTTCAATATTTCATTAAAATGGTATCAACGATACTCAATAAGTTCAGCACATTTGTCGTAGTATTTTGTGTTCTAAAGTGTTGTAAAGGCGACGAAAATTTAGCGTGGGGAGAAAATATTACGAAGTTATATGAGATGATCTCGAATGCCGCTAAAAGTGGTATGTACTTGAAATGATGTCGAATGGGGTCCATCGAGTTTTTAGTGTTGTTATTGTGTACCTACCCATACACCCATAACCTCTGAAACTCTGATGGTGATTATATTAGTATACCTACTATAGGTAACAATTAACACTGAAAACCCGATTGTCGACTGCCATGACTCATCTTGTCTGAGATAGGTTATACGGAACAGATATCTGTTGCATAGTATCTGAGTCATCAGAGACAAATGTGCAAATTAATGTTACCTATCTTTTTCCTTAGGAAATCAAATCCAAAGTAATATCATTTTAACAATAAATAATTTTCCATACGTTTTTTGTGAAACTTATCGAATCGAAAATATTTTTTGTATTTTCGACAAATTCAAAGACACCTAGCCTTGTAAGCGATTTCATATACCCGAGAAATTTACCGGTAGTTGCTCAGACCGAGTGGCCGAGTGGTATAGACATCAGCCCAGAAAACTGATGACGTGGGTTCGACGTTGGTTAATTAGGTCTAGGTTTCTTTGGTACCTATGTGACATCTTCAACCTCTTAGTGCTTGTCCGAAGGACAGTGATTATGCCAATAAGATACAATATGACGAATGTGAATTCATGCATATTCCTAATTATATTTACCTACATATATATTTATGTACCTAATTAGGTAACTGAATTACAAAAAATGTGTTGTGTTTATTTAGATAGTACTCGTAAATGACAGGAAATAAATAAGAACTCCTGACATTCACTTCTTTTACGCTGCTTTTCCTACCAGACAGACCAATGCATGTTAATATTCAATCAACAGATCTTGATGCTCCACAAAAAACTAGAAGAGTATTCGTAAACGACTCGCATCAGATACACCTGAATAAACTTAAAGACGTAAATGGAATTAAAATGCACAATATCCTGGTGAATCGCAGCGACAGTGACATTAATTCAACAATTTATATTAACAACCCTTTAGAAGCAAAATTACCGCATCCTTTTATGACATTAGAAGAATTCAAAACTGCGTTAGTAGCACAAACATTGAAAGACAGGGAAGCGTTCATGAGATCGTTACGGAAAGGACAATACAAGAAAATATGGGCCGATTTAAAAGCTGCAGCAAAATTGAAGGCTAAACACCCTTCAGTAAAGCCAATTAAGAGAATGAATGAAACTATAACAGGCAATGTAAAAAAGCATAAAATTGAAGATAAACCTAAATCAGAGATAGTCAACATAAAACAAAATTCAAATAAGACAAAATACCAGAAGAAGACGCACCAAAAAATTGCGAACATGACTGCCAAATCTAATAATTTATCATCCACAGTAGTAAACATGAAAGGGAAGAGTACATTAAAAGCCGATTTCCCTGTTAAGCCTTTAGCAAGAAAACCAAGTATTTCGATTCAGTATAGAGCATCTGCGAATAATACAACTAATAAAGTTACCACTTCCAAAAGAATCAATGTAAAAAATGAAACGGTTCCGAATAATTTTACCACTAAATCGAGCAGTATTGATGAAAAGAGATCATCGATTAACAATGCATCGAGAAATAGTGATGAAACTACCCCTATCCTCATTGATAAAACAACTATCATCGACAAAATAGTTGCTGGTAAATATCAACATGAAACAAGTACAATAAATGGAGAATCGAAAAATATAAAAGCAGAGGAAACTACTATTAATGAAGAGGTCTGGGCGGGTGTCGATGAAAACGAGCTGACAAAAACAGACAATGAAGCCGAAGAAATAACTATTGAAGAAATAGCAACTGAAACTACTACTTCTGCTACGACTACAACCACTCGAGTGAAATGGAGCGTAAGTGAATACATTACAAGATATAATATAACAAGATAGATGAGATACAAAAGATACAAAGTAGTAGTACCCTGCATTGTAAGCAGCAGCAGTAGTTTACGCACTCATTTCAAAATAAAAATGGCCAGTGAGTTCTATTAGACGTTTGAGCTATACAAAGTACCTATTCGCTATATAAATTCTATAATCTACACTCGGTCAAAGAATAGAAAATACTGTAAATCGACACACTGATATCAAATACCTACATTTTTTAAATGTTTAAATTAAAGGAATTTATCCACATAGAACTTCCCCACTTTTTCCCTCGAATCCAAAAAACATATAACATCCAAATTTATCGTCCGATAACTCCATGGACATGAATATAGCAAGTCATGATTGAAAGGCCCCCTTTCCCATACAGTTTTGGCGGTTTTTTTAAGCACTCTAACATTTTGTCTGCACAAATATATCTAACGATAATTTGATTTTCTTTTGTTTTATATTATAATTCAGGAAAATTAAAATATAATTTCATGTTAAAAAAGACTCTACCTATCCTATAAATATTTGAAAACTCTCTTTGAAATCAGCCTGTATGAAGTATTTTCTATGAAAAATTACACCTGACCCGTATTCATTTGACTGCGAGTGTAGTTAGCAAAATCTGTATGTTTTATATTTACAAAAATATTTATAATTATGCTCAGAAAACGCACTTTTTATGAGTACAATTATACACAGAAGGTGACACTGAATTAATTTTTATAGTACCTATATTTCTGTACAATTCGGTTTGTATTGTACTGGTGACATTGTATTTTTCATCGCTTAATCATTATAATTCATGAATTTAGTGATAAAATGAAGGTTTTTTAAAATTTAACATATTTTATAAAATACTCCTGCAGAAAATGGCTCTCCTACTTTTAAGCATTTGACAAAATTAGACAAAATTAATTAGTATACATACAGGATGGTCCTGAGTGGCCCGACAGACTTTACCAATGCAATATTGATGTCAAAAGAAGTAAAAAATATCATATGACATACGTCATTTACGGACAAAATTTTTTATTTTATTTATTTTGTAACATTCAGATTTTTTTTGTACATACCCAGCAATAAATTGTCAGGAAAAACTGTGTCTTTAAGTGGTTGTTTTTTCTGACTTTCTCTAACGCTAATCAATGAGTATGTCAAGATGAAAACTATTAGTGTAAGAATTTTATCGGGCAGGGGTTTTGCAGTGAGTTATGATGAAAACAGTTTTTTTTAAAACATGTCGTCATTATTTCTGAAAGTAAGCCGAATCCAGAAAAGTTCATATGACATTATAGTCTCAAAAAGTCGTCAGAAATACACCCTTCAAGTTTGTCGGGTTACTCATTCCCACCTTGTAAATAATCCTTAAGATTCAGAGACATCCACCTTGTTGTAGTTGAGTCTGTTCGGAAAATTAATATCATGGCAACGAGATAAAAACTCATAAAAAAAATCGACTATATACTTTTTTTTCAGAAACCTCGAGTATATATGGGAGAAATGCCGGACACGAATGCGACAAAGATATCTTAATTAATACAGTATTATTTATTTTACGAAACTGTACTGAATTTTATTAAGCCTTATTTAATTTAAATAAATATAACTGACAATATGATAAAAAAAAACTAACGATAGTTCTATTTTATCTATGGGACTGTGAGCGATTTAAAAAAAATATCCGGTAATTGATTTGCTGATTCTTCCAGATCGACTTGCTTGAGCTCATTCTAATTAGAATCACGAGCTGATTCGAATCTGATAAATGTAATAATAAACAATAATATAAACTTTCACGATTATCACTCGTAGTTTAAAGACAAATGGGTCTTAATAGCATAAACTTACTTAATTATATCCTGATGTTTTGGGCATGACGTTACAACCGTTTGTCTTTAAAATATAAAAAAATAATGTCCTAATACCTATTTCGATATAAAATTTTAAGAATGCGTGACACAATGGAAAATTTTCTGTGACATTATTTTTTATTATCTGGATCTAATTTTAGCTCGTGATTCTGATTCGACTGGGCCCAAGGAAGTCCAGATCTGGAAGAATCATATTATCGTTTTTTTTAATGCGTAGGTAGATTTGGTGAGATTTATGAATAATT
>JALPQI010024042.1:0-16713 GCA_025490895.1 Thaumatotibia leucotreta | reverse complement strand
TTTGATTGGCTCATCTCACAGGTATAGTCCGTGGGCTACTCGGCCTGAAATTAGAAAACGGTATAATTTGGGGGTACCAAGTGTCCTTTTTACAGTAGTTAGACATATTCATAAGGATGTTAAAAAAGTATGATAGACATCTCAAAGTGGTAGCTAATAGGCATACGGGCTATTTCAAGATTTCCGTTGTATGACAGGTATGGTTAAAATTAGGAGGTACAAATTTTCCTTTTCACGGCTGTTAGGTAAGCTTATAAAAACGTCAAAAATGGAAGATTGCCATTTATAAGTGCTACCTAACAAAAATGGGGGCCAATCAAAGATGGTGGATCTCAAGTTTTACAAAGTCAAGTATATCTCGAGAACTATTAAATATATCTAATTACTCTCTTGAACAAAATTAAAGGCATATCTGTAAGCTTCATATTTTGCATATACACCATATTGCTAAAACCAACCAATAATTAATTGTGACCAAATTTATGAAAATTTCGTGATTTTGATTTTTTTTGTGTCGTGTTTTTACATAGTAGTCATGACGCTAGAAAAATTAAATATTTTTTTAAAGATAGTGTATTTAATAAGCTTTAATTTGATGTATATAACTTGTTGGTGGTATTAAAAAAAAGACCCATAAAAAATATTTAAATGAATTGTAGTCATAATCCACCGTATACTTAGTGATTTAAGAGGCGATTTTTTTTATATTTTTCAATCTTGGTTATTTGAAATAAGCACTATTATTTACGAGTGGCACTTCCATCGCCTCTTAAATCACTAAGTATACGGTGGATTATGACTACAATTCATTTAAATATTTTTTATGGGTCTTTTTTTTAATACCGCCAACAAGTTATATACATCACATTAAAGCTTATTAAATACACTATCTTTAAAAAAATATTTAATTTTTCTAGCGTCATGACTACTATGTAAAAACACGACACAAAAAAAATCAAAATCACGAAATTTTCATAAATTTGGTCACAATTAATTATTGGTTGGTTTTAGCAATATGGTGTATATGCAAAATATGAAGCTTACAGATATGCCTTTAATTTTGTTCAAGAGAGTAATTAGATATATTTAATAGTTCTCGAGATATACTTGATTTTGTAAAACTTGAGACCCACCATCTTTGATTGGCCCCCATTTTTGTTAGGTAGCACTTATAAATGGCAATCTTACATTTTTGACGTTTTTATAAGCTTACCTAACAGCCGTGAAAAGGAAAATTTGTACCTCCTAATTTTAACCATACCTGTCATACAACGGAAATCTTGAAATAGCCCGTATGCCTATTAGCTACCACTTTGAGATGTCTATCATATTTTTTTAACATCCTTATGAATATGTCTAACTACTGTAAAAAGGACACTTGGTACCCCCAAATTATACCGTTTTCTAATTTCAGGCCGAGTAGCCCACGGACTAGTAAATGTGGTTGTAAATTTGATAAAGAATCCAATTAGGTTTACGGGGGCAACCGGTTTGAAATGGCGGGATTTCGGAATGCTTAAACTAATTGTTTATTTATTTATCAATTAAACGTTGCAGTAAATTGATAAGCGATTATAACGAGTTTATGATTGTGATCGGGCCATTCGTGAATACGAGTGCGTACGGTAAAGGAAAGTGTTTTAATGTATAATTTCGTAATACAGATGACTATAATACAGGTTGAGACTTCGTGATATTTTTAAGCGAAAAGTTTTTTAACTTTATCAAGTAACAATTCCATTCTTCGAGAGTCAATTATAGTGTAAATAGGCACCTAAGGTGCGTTCAAACTAAAAAAGCATTCGCTGTTCTAACCTCCTACTCTACGAAATTGGATCGGTACACAAAACGTGATTGATTGATTTCGTAGAACGGGCGCTAGAACAGCGAATGCTCTTTTGGTTTAAACGCACCTCAATATATTTTAATCTTTACAAAGTTTGCTGAATTAGCCGTTCTGACGAAGTCCGAACAAGGTAAACCCCAGTAGGAAACAGTGGATGGTAGGTCCATCGCAGCCGTAAATTTATATAGGTAGGTAAATTCTATTATTTGTTGACGTCAATTGCGATGTTTTATTGCGTAATAGGTTTACCTATGAATAATAAACCATGAAATAAGAACTCGTCAGTTATCTTAGGTTGCTACAGGTACCATTTAGTATTTTCCTTTCCCGTTACGTGCAATTACGTGAATCCTGTAGGCTTAGCACATCATCAGTGCGACAATATGTCGCCGCGAGATAGACTATCCGTCCCTCTTTTATCAATAGGTATAGTTAGTGAAAGATGGAAAATCTATCTCGCGGCGACACACTGATGTACCAATCATGTGCTAAGCATACTGAAGGTAAAGGCCAGTAGTTATAAATCAATAAATAAATAAATAAGTAGCCGTAGGTACCATGAGTTGGCAATTTAAGAGCCCTTTCACACGGAGACATCCGATAATTATTTTTTGTAGGATTCGATTTACTCGCAATAGTATTTTAATGCAAGCGTTCACACCGGCGTCCTGCAAAATATGTCATCCGATTTTGCGACTACAAATCGGTCCGATATTGCCGGATCCGGTTTAGTGGCAATAGTATTTCAATGCTTTATCTGTCCCTCTTTTATCAATAGGTATAGTTAGTAAAAGATGGAAAATCTATCTCGCGGCGACACACTGATGTACCAATCATGTGCTAAGCATACTGAAGGTAAAGGCCAGTAGTTATAAATAAATAAATAAGTAGCCGTAGGTACCATGAGTTGGCAATTTAAGAGCCCTTTCACACGGAGACATCCGATAATTATTTTTTGTAGGATTCGATTTACTCGCAATAGTATTTTAATGCAAGCGTTCACACCGGCGTCCTGCAAAATATGTCATCCGATTTTGCGACTACAAATCGGTCCGATATTGCCGGATCCGGTTTAGTGGCAATAGTATTTCAATGCTTGCATTCACACGAGCTCGGTTCAAAAATGGGTTTAGGTCGGTTGGATCGAATGATTTGATAAAATCGGACGGCCATGTGAACCCACTATCCGGCTTCACAGGATCCGATAGTTAGTAGATCCGACAAAACAGGATGCCGTGTGAACGGGCCCTAAGTAATAGTTACGATAACGTTTACTCAGTACGTAAAGTGGTCCATCACGCTCGCTCTAATACATCAGTGCGAACGTGATTGACTGCTTTACGTATCGAGTAAGCGCTACTGTAACTGTACCTTACCAACTTACCGTCAGTCTAATAATACCTATACATTTAAGAACCTATGTCCAAGGCACAGGAATTAAAACCGCTAACATATTTATGGTCACAACCAGATTCAAAATGTCCCAATCACTACCTCATTTAAATTTAAAACTACGTCTACCCCATACGTACCGCCAATTGAACATACGTGCACCTTATTTTCATTGTAACAAGGGTCAGGAATGATCAATTAAATGTGGTAGCGTTCGTACGTGATTTGCAAGTCTAGGAACGGTAGCGAATTCTTTTGATTCCACACATGGCGGGCTGCCTCTCATTAGTATATACTGGTAGACTGCTAGTCGCTGGACTAATTTGTAGGGATTTTGGCTCGGAATTGGTCGGGCAATGGTTGTGACGTAATGCAGTGGGTTTAACCTTTCCAATGAAGTGTAAGGCACGGAGTTCGCGAGTGCGAACTTCTGATCGCAAGAAGTCGAAGTGTTTCAATTCATTTCCGTGGTCTCTGGATAGTCTGGATGAATAGATACATTTTATTATTATTATTATTTAATAAGCAGGCAGGCAGTTGATGTAGCCTGTATCCAGTGATCATTGTGACAATAATCATAGTCAAGTTGTAGATGTGATGGACTTGTCTAGTCCATTTTTGAACTTATTCACATTTTGTGCTGAGATCACGTCCTCTGGGAGTTTGTTCCAAGATCTCACTACTCGGTTGCTCAAAAAAGTGTTTATAAGGGTTAATGTGAGATCTGTGACTCTCTAGCTTTGAGTGATGACCTCTCAGACGAGTGTTGTTGTTATTTCTTTCAAATAAAGACTAGAAACACAATACCTGTTTTATAGTTAAGTCTTTTATGATCTAACCCTCTATTCATAAACGTCTCCTAACTTAATTAACCGCTAAGTATTGTTTGTCCCTTTCGATCTTATATACATATTGATAATACTGGAAGGGACAATATAGCGCGGCTTGCTAAGTTATGAGACATTTATGAATAGAGGGTTAGACCATAGAAGACCTAACTATAGTTACTACTCTCTTAAATATTTAAAATACCTGTTTTATAAAACAGGTATTTTCTTAAAGTAAATTATATTTATAGACTTTGCTCTTACATTTCCAGCAATCGTATTATATTCTCTTTAAATAAATTTGTTTCAATTTGACGTTCAATGTCAGTGTAGGTAGTCCCTATCCGCAAAACGGTTGAGAGAGCATTTAAACTGTCTGTTGAGTCAGACACTTGTCTGCCAAAGTTTTGAAACATTGTTGGTCTCATGACATAAAAGGGTTTGATATGTTTCATAAAACTCTTGCAACTTCATTTTTATTGGACTTGGGTAAAAGTGTACGAGAATTTCATAATGATTTTATTAATTCAACTCAGAAATGCAATATTTAGTCTCAGAATTATAAATATTCAAATTGAACATGGTAAGGTGCATTCAGACCAAACGAACATTTGCTGTTCTAACCCCCCACTGTACGAAATTCGGTCGTTACACAAAACGTGATTGGTTGATTTCGTAGAACGGGAGATAGAACAGCGAATGCTCTTTTGATTTGAACGCACCTGTAGATGGAATCTCCCGAAAATTTTCATAACTGTGCAGATGACAATTTGCATGTTTGTGCTCAATTACCTACGCAAAATCGGTTGAAGGATAACGTCATAGCCTTACTAAAACTACTTTCCGACCCTAAGGGAGAAACTAGGCCTTTTTGATGTTAGTCTGGTTTTTCGCTATATTTTTCTTCAACGAAAATCGACGCGAATATCAAATTACTTTTTCGTACTAAGTTTCGATAAACTCATTCGTACTCGTACCGAAGTTTGAATCCGCAAAGGACTATGCGTCAAAATGGATCAAAACCAACAGAAATGGGAGTAGTGTCATTAAAAAGGTCTGCTTATGTAGGTACCTACTTTATTTCATTCTATGCAAAATAGAATACTATTGGATAATTTTATATGAGTAAGGCGTTCTGCGGGTACTCCCTAAGTAAATCACCGTCGTCCACACACCAATCATCATAGTATTTATTCTGAGTAAAATACAAATATCTCCGTTTTGCAATGGGATTGAACATAGTACCCGTAGAATGAAATGAAATAAATGTTATTTACATCCTATTTATTGACACCACTTTCAGCTCTGTTGATTTTTGGTCCACTCTCCATACAAATCTGCCCAAGGTCCTTTCAGATAAAAGGCACATGCCTCCCGCCTGCTAGATTTCTTATATTAAGCTTAAATTCTAGTAGCTAACAGTATACTAGTAAACCTACTTGCTTAGATAGTAAATTATATCGCAAGGTACCCATTAAGAAGCGTCTTTTACCGTAAGCTGTCTCAGCAGGCTATTTTCATGCCATTAACCTACAATACACCTAAGTAGGTTATGGGTCCAATCTTGACTAGCCCTTCAGGGTCCTTCATCCCGGTAGTAGGTTCATAAGAAGTCCTACATTATTCACTATAGTCTTGTGCAAAAATATCTACGCATGTCAAAAAGAAAGAAGCTGTCTTGCATAGGAATCACTTTTGACTCTTGTGCAGATAATTTTTGTGCTCCTCCTTAGAACTGTATTCACTTTTATTTGAATTGATAATATTTTATCATTTTCTAATAGCATTATGTAGCCGTACGACAGCTAAGTCAATGGCCCCTGGTAGGACTAAAGTAACCGACTTTGTTTAACATTAAATGTATAACCCTTCAAAAGACATCCATCAGTTTTGAATTGTGGGAAAGACGAGAAGTCCTTTTACTACCTTCTGCTCTAAGAAATAACTATACCATCGCCATAGTTTCGAAGTATAGTGAACCCTTGTGCCATATATGCGACATTCGCTTTCTCCCGGCAATTTTGGGTCGCGTAACGGACGGCGATCGATTCAAGAATTCATAAGGAGCACCCAACTGTCCGAATTCATTGTTTGTTTTGATATCATCAGTAAATATAGTACTACTTTTAAGTTTGAAGTTATTACTCGTACGCTGAAGTTTACTAGCTGTGAATTATTTTATTTAGATTTAGAGTACATACCTAGGTACTCAATAACGATTGACTTATCCTAATGTTATGTTCTTTTTTATGAATTATCAATAGAAAAACAACGGAAACAGTAATTCACATACCATCTCACTGTACAGTCAAGTGCAAAAATATGTATCGAAAGAATCCTCTAATAAATATATTACGACGTTCTTATTACAGAGTTAAAGTGCACTGGCACATATTTTTTTTGCATTTTTAAACCGTACGAGTTACGAGTATTTTGCCTTTTGATTGTACAAAATCGGCCGTGTGTTGACGGAAGTAAGAATAAATTTGTCACCACCCCAACTCTTCTCGCAGGTATCGTAAAAATGGACTAAGGTATTGAAGTGTCACTGATCATTCTTTGATAGAAGATTGATGATTAATTGATAGGCAGCAGCGTCATCATACTGGACACATTACTGCGATCGCCAATCCGCTTGCCCAGCGTAGCGATTACGGGCATTTACCGAATAGGTAATGCGCCTATACGCAAAGTTAATAGGAGAGGCTATGTCCAGCAGTGGACTGAGATATGTTCATAATGTAGGTATGTACAAAATCAGTACCGAAAAATTCCCTTGCTTTTGTTTCCCAACAAATGGATAAATATATTGCAAGAAATGTAAGACACTATCAAAGTTTATATTCGTTCTAGTGATCGCCATTAAGAAACTTTTAGTAAAGTAGGTAAAACAAATTACAACAGTTAAATGGTAGCTTCGTATCGGAAAACGGGTTTTATCCAAGTTTACTCGCGCTACTGAAACTCTAGAAACATAATTTTAGTTTCATGAAATTTTTCCATTCGCATTCCTAAGCCAGTCCTTTAACGAGACGTGTAACCAGATTTTGAAAGAAAAAATAATATTCACACATTTACATTTAGGAAATTAAAATACATTTAAATAACATTTACTTTTTTACTATTCATATCGTATTCATACAAAATAAATCGGCTTGCAATGTAACGCAACAGTTAAAATCTCGTTAACAGGTAATTTCGAAAACGATAATCATTTTGTTCCGTAACTGTCATAACAATGTTTATAGTTACCTACAACAGCTACTCAGTAATTAAAAAAAAATGTGGGGTAGCAAACTAAGTGTAAGTGCTTGTTTAATTTTTACACTATTTAATTAATCCTATATGAAGGTCCAAGGAAAGTGTATGTTCACTGGGACGTCTTCTGGCTGAAATGACGATGATAATGATGGATTAATTCTATATCTGGTTTAGTTTATCGCACGTATTAGATTTACCAATAATATTCGAAGTCTTCATAGGTACATTACACAGATACTAGCACTAATTTAGTTCCTATTCTAGGTATTAGCTATCCTATGAAAATATTACATTCATGATGCATCGTCCATTTGCAAATAGGGTTGCCAGACGTACTGTATTATACAGTATCGTATTGTACTTTACGTCTATGTGCTTTACGATTTACGAGACACATAAAGTACGCTAAAATACTTTATTTCGAACTTAATTGAAAACATAACTAAAATAGTCAATAATCTAAAATTTTTGTGTTGTTATTATTTATTATTATTATTTATAAACCGACATATACCTACTGTATATCTTAAAGCAAAATCGGGCAACCCTAGTTGCAAACATCCAAGTTCCAACCATAATATAAACAATAAATTCCACGACGGTGAGTGTTGAGTCAACGATTGTTATGATAATACTGGTTATTTGACACTGGGGCATCCTGCTATATTTTTTATTGCTGGCTGTTAAGGAATGGAATTCGTTCCCAGCTGTATTTTTTTTTATGCTATAGGTGGCAAACGAACAGACGAATCGCCTGATGGAAAGCGATTAACATCGCCCATGGACACCCGCAACACCAGAGGCGTCGCAAATGCGTTGCCGGCCTTTAAGGTGGGAGTACGCTCTTTTCTTGAAGGTTTGAAGGTCGTATCGGTCCGGAAACACCGCTTGTGACAGTTCGTTCCAAAGTTTAGTTGTGCGAGGCAGGAAGTTACGAGAAAAGCGCACAGTTGAGGACCGCCAACCATCTAAATGGCTGTAACAGGCTACTTTCCAGATAAGTCTAATCTAGTTCACTGAAACAAAATAATTTCTCTAGAAAGACGAAGATACAGAACCTGAGAAAACATGGCCAAATCCATAAAAAAAGGTCACGCCATTATATCGGGAATTTCCAAATGCTTATCCCCAAATAAAAAAAAAACATATTTCTCCAAGATCGCATAATCAGACCCCGTGCCAACGGGACCATTTCGGGGTCGGGGTCATAGATATGCGTAACATTTAAAAATAATTGAAAATCGGTCGGGGAAGGGGAAAAGAAAAAAAAACTCAGACGAATTGAGAAGAACCTTCTCCTTTTTTAAAATGGGCTAAAAAAGGCATAAACTTTTTTGCTGACTTCAGTGACAGAGAGTGGCATTCAGGTACCTTTAGATAGTAGATACTAGTTTAAGAATAGGTATGATTATTATGCAGTTATCTTCAATGTGCTCTCTATATTAATCTAGCTTAAAGGTATGGGCCACATGACCACGTTACGGCGTCGTAAACGTGAAACGGCGCGGCGTCGGAGCATTGCACGTTTTTACACCGTGCGAAAATACGATGCCGCTTCGTGCAGATAACCATTGGTTGACCGGACAAATTCACGTTGCGGCGGCGTTTTGACGGTGCAACGCGCACGGCGAGACAACATCGCAATCCTTTAGGGGCACCGTGTTTCTTAAGTTTCTTTCTCAGTTTAGGTACTCAGTTAGTAATTACACTTTGTTCAAGATGGTTGAGGATATAGATGCCGATTTGTTGATTACTTTGGTAGAATTCAGAATCATGATTCATAATAGAAATATATGGGCTTATCCAATATTTTCTTTTCCTTTGCTTTTTCTTTATGCTTCTTCTTATAAGAAACAAGAGCAGAATACGTATAGGATCCATGTCGAATTGCAGGCTGATCACAAAAATGGTTGGAGAAGTACGAGAAGGTACGGCGTCGCGGTACAACGTGACCATGCATCTACTAAATACGGCACCGCAACGTTAATTTGCCCGGTACAACAACGTGCATCTGCACGACGCCGCCCCGTATTTTCACACGGTGCGATAACGTGCAATGCCCCGACGCCGCGCCGTTTTACGTTTACGACGCCGCACCGTGGTCATGTGGCCGAGCCCTAGGAAGGTGTGTCTCGGACAAATTCGATAGTTCGATTGACCAAGGATTACAAAATGTATTGATCCTCATCAAATATCCATCGGTTTAGTGAGATTTAAGCGCTCATAAGCATCAATTAATAATTTCAACGATTTTCCTTATGCCTTATACTGTATTATCCTTTAGGCGACAGTTTGCATAAACCTCTCCATTACAAAGAAACTTTTATGACACCACATCCGAATGGAGCCGCAAAACCGCCCAACTTATAACAATTTATCACTTCTTTCTATGGGCATACCATTGGCCGTGGATTCAACGTTGTTGCATTTAAATCACTTGCAGGGTTACCGAGCGAATATTTTTATAATGTCAATAATGGTTTTTTTTTCGGTCGCAGTCGCCCGCAGACCACGAACTCTGTAAAGTGTTCGAAACGTCGGAATGAAGTTAAAGTTAATTGTAACAAGCGAGTTTATCCGTTTTCATAGTTTTATTTCATGTCAATAATTGTACATTACGACACAAGTGCGAAAAACATGATTTTTTTAGTACAGATGGTGCGCTTTTTAGGCTCTAGTGCGAAAAGTGTGTCATTTTACGTCAGGTCCAAAATTTCGGAGGGCCATAAAAAACGTCGTACGAAACACGTGCAAAAACTAAATTCGTAACTCGTGTCGATTTCAAACTCGCCACTCGTTTCGAATTTCATGTTTTTCGCACTTGTGTCGTAATGTAGGTACTATTGCAAATTGATGGAATCCCTTAAGCATTGCATAAGCGGAAAAGTATTCCCACAGCATACATAAAATCATAATGCAATTTAAATTTTAATATAGGAATCGGAAGTGAAATGCAGCTTTCTCTTTCTAGCCCATTGATACTTTATATTATACTGGTTAGTAATTTCTTACATATGATTGACAAGCCATTTAAATTACTACCGCAGTAGTAGTATTCTTTATGACTATTGCAACAAGATTCGAAATAAATTAATAAAATTGCACATTTATGTCATATCAAATGAGAGGAAACCAATTTGTGTATTCAAATGAATAGTAGGAATCGATATAATTATCACGATTTTAAATTCAAACGAAGTTTCGACCAGCGGCACTACCGCCAACTTCGAAATCCGCAAATTGCGGGGATTTTACTCTGTCTCTCTAATGACGCATTCGTTGGAGTGACAGAGACAAATCCCCGAAATTTACGAATTTCGGTGTGCGCGGTAGCAGACCTGTTCATCATGATCATCATCATCAGCCTATCGCAGTCCACTGCTGGACATAGGCCTCCCCAATTTCACACCACCGTTCTCGATCTTCGGCTGCTCGCATGACTCGCATCCAGCTCCTGCCAGCCATCCCGCGCAAATCGTCGCTCCACCTTGCCTGAGGGCGTCCTACACTACGCTTGCCGAGACGCGGTCTCCACTCAAGAACTCGTTTACCCCAACGGTTGTCGGTTCTACGGCTAATATGGCCAGCCCACTGCCACTTCAGCTTGCTAATACGGTGGGCTATGTCGATCACTTTGGTTCTCTGCCGGATAACCTCATTTCTGATTCGATCCCGCAGAGATACGCCGAGCATAGCCCTTTCCATAACTCGCTGAGCGACCTTGAACTTGTGGACCAGCCGTACCGTCAGTGTCCACGTTTCGGCTCCGTACGTCATGACGGGTAGGACGCACTGATTGAAGACTTTTGTCTTCAGACACTGTGGGATCGACGATGTGAAGATTCGACGTAGCTTCCCAAATGCTGCCCAACCTAGCTGAATTCTTCTATTCACCTCATTCTCGAAGTTGTTTCTACCCATCTGCAATGTTTGGCCGAGGTATACATATCTTTGAACAACTTCGAGACCTCTTTGGAATAGTTTACTAATCCACATATTAGCCTAATTGGTTTATTTGAATAGTTAAAACATTAAAATTTCCAGTTATGCCAATACCCACGACGCCCGACGGAAGTAGGTACCTACAGCTGTGAAAAGGAAAGCTGTGAAGTAATGGGAAAAATATTTATCAATTTTATCATACAATAAATATTTTTATGACAGCTGTATGGGATTTTTCAAAAAAAGGAGAGTACAAGTTCTTCATGGGTCGGCAACGCACATGTCACGCCACTGGTGTTGCAGACGTCTAAAGGCTACGGTGACCTCTTTGCATAGATTCGTACGAAAAGTCAGGTGACCATTTCCATACATTACTATAGTCACGTGACTTATTTTCAATTATTTATTCAAAATAAAAACTTAGGTCTAGAGTACATATATGTTTGTCACTTACTATATAGCCTTAGGCCTGCATCTGCAGTCATATCTTCGTGTCAGACTATGCCCATTAGGACGTTCCGGCGCCGGCCAACACGGTCCCATACTTTTCAATACAAAGAATAGTTTTTTGTCTGATACGTTCATGCTACGGTCTAGTGGGCAGAGACCTTTATTTTGGCTATAGTGCCTGTAGTCACCAACCGAAACAATGAAAAATAACATCAGCAGTTTTAATTTTAACCGCGTTTTTATAATCATCATAATAATGGTTGGCTAAAAACCTGTCCGTATCCAGAATAAATAAATAACAACACCTTAACTGACCATCAATAAACCCTATGCCAAGGAAATAAGAGTCATAAATGGTCAACTAACAATGACGATGGAAGCTAAATATACATAAGAAGGTAATTACTGGCGTGGGAAATTCGACACAAATGGATATTCTCACAATTATTATTTGCATGAACTTGAAATATGTGGTATTACGACATCCTTTTGCCGTGTGTAGCTACGACAATTTAGTAGTCAATTTCATTAAATTTAGTAATGTAACGTAAAGTCCATTCATCCTTAGTTGTCTAATTTAGTAAACAGCTTTCTAACCTAAAAGTACACGTTTTCTGTTGTAAACTGCCATATTTGCCTATACCAAAATACCTGAGTCCTTGTACTGTACTTGAGCTTTTTCTCTTTTAGCGGATACCCAATTAGAGTGAGATTAAAAAGCCTTAATTGCAGTCAGGTTTACGACAATAAAGCACTAATTAATAGTTTTTTAACGAAATAATCACCAAATAAAAAAGTTAAAACCGATTTTTTACCGCGTTCTCCAAGATCCCATCATCAGATCCCGATTTGGTGCAAACGGGACCATCTCGGGGTTATACCCGTTCGATAAAATTGAATTGAAAATCGAGAGGAAACGAAGGTATCGAGTAACAAACAGTCGAATTGCGAATCTTTTTAGAAGACTTGAACACATAACTTTCGTGAACTCATTTAAAAAAAAAATTGAAGTCTATGAAGTAATTTTTTTTTAAGTCGGTTAAAAAGCAGTAAATACAATTATAATAACTTATTCCTTCTTTACCTTGGGTGCCGTACCAGCTGCCCTCGTTTCGCTTGGTTACCTGCCATACGGTCTTAGACTTCATGGGAACGCGCAGCGGACCAATTAAATCATCCCCTGTTTAACCACATTTTAAATTATTTTGTTGCGATGTTCCATGAGAATATTTAACTGACAAGTTGAAATAAAACATAATAAGATTTTCATTCTCCAGTTAAAAGTATCGGTTCGTTGAACCACGTCAATCAAAGTGACGCTATAAAGCAAATTGTAGAAAATCTTTTACTATAGTTGCAGATTTCTAAGAATGAACTTTTGACAGTCGAAATGAGCCACACCCAATGATATATGACGTTAAGACTCAGAAAAACGGTAAGCCTTACCCTCATATTAATAAGGTTTCATCTATAACTGTCAAATGTTAATTCTTAGAAATCTGCAACTATTAGTTGTCACTGACATGTTCTAATTGGTTTTAATGTACAGTTAGTCAGCATTGTAACATTGTCGAGTTTTGCTCAATAGATGTCAGATACATACTTATATTACCTATCTAAGTAACTACTACTCGAATCAACTGCAAAACCGTGGCATCCATCTCAAAATGTCATATGTGCGCCATACAACCAATGCACTTACGCCCAATTGATGTGCATGCACATGCCTCGAATATCTCGCCATCGAGAGGTGTTGGAGCACCCTTGTGGGCGCTTTGATTCTGTCCCAAATAATGCACAGTGCATTTGCAAAGTCGCTGGCTGAAGTAGAATATATCTACCTATTTTGTGTGACGCTGGCGTGGTTACGGGTCCAATCAGATATGTTAAAAGATAAAAAATAAAAACGTGTTTATTGCGCAGATACATAAAGAGTTACTTATACAAATGTTGCTATATATACATCAGTGGCGTATCTAGGGGGGGGCAGAGGGGGCACGTGCCCCGGGCGCCGAATCAGGGGGGGCGCCAAATCGGCCTAAATTTTTGATATACTTTTGCATAATTTATACATTAGAAAAATTAAAATTCATAAAATGCTATACTGGTATATTTTCCCCGGGCATCAAATTAGGAGGGGCGCCAAATTGGCAAAATATTTTTTTATTTTATTGTGCTTAATTTACATATGAAGAAAATCTGTAAGTATGCATAAATTTTGCCCGGGCGCCAAATTAGGGTGGGCGCCAAATCGGACAACATTTTGAATTCCTTAACACATAAAGAAAAACTTTATGCGTAATATTAAAAAATGCTAGATTGGTACATTTTCCACGGGCTTAATATCAGAGGGGGCTCCAAACCAGCCAATTTTTTTTATTTCCTTATGCATAATTTACACATAAAGAAATGAAATTAGGGTGGGCGCCAAATCGGCCAACATTTTCGATTTCCTTGTGCATAATCAATCAACACATAAAGAAAATCTTTGCGCGTAATTAAAAAAAATGCTAGATTGGTACATTTTCCATGGGTGCAATATCAAGGGGGGCTCCAAACCATTCCTTATGCATAATTTACACATCAAGAAATCAAAAATGTTTACTTGTGCCATTTCGAAAATGCTAAAAAGGTAAATTTTAAAGCTTTATTTCAGAAAGTCCGTACTGTATTTTTTAGGGTTCTGTAGCAAAAATGGCAGAATCGGAACCCTTTATTTATTTATTTATTCTTTATTTCAACCAACTTGTATTTACAGTTTCACCAAACATACAAGTTATAGGTTACTTAAAAATATACTTAAAACTATTTACATTTATTTAACAGTATATTATGTTCGCCATGTTCGTCTGTCCGCAGCATAGCTCAGTGGCCGTTAACAATAGAAATCTGCAATTTGGTACAGATACATCGATAATTAAATGGCGGCCATTTTAAAATTTCAAACAAACGAATACGGGCGCACGTGATATTTCTGGAATTATACGTTTGTTATCGGTCCTATCCTTGCAAAAAAAATCTCGTTAGGGAGCTCATTAGATAAGCAAACTAATTAAGCTAATCATTTGACTTAACAATTTGAACAACAAGGCTAAAAAAAATTTTTTTAATTAAAAATAGTAAAAAATTCACCTTAATTTTTCAATTAATTTAATTTTGCATGAAAACTAGGTCGTTAAGATAGGTTTTTGGTGTTGTTATTTGTTAGTACAGGATGTTAGCTAAAATACAACACCATAATTACAGTTATACCTTAAGTACTTTAGGAATTAGAAGTGCTCATTGTACCACTTTGTTGGCATGATTAATATGTATTGTATACCCGTACCAAATTGCAGATTTCTAGTATCAACGGCCACTGAGCTATGCTGCGGACAGACGGACAGACGGACATGGCGAAACTATAAATAAACTTACCTTCGTGTTTGCCGTGTTTCGGGGTCAGCCGGTGTATTTACCAGCATCTAGCGGGCCAGCAAGGCGGTGGCAACTAACAGGTTACTGATTGTCTCCTGTTCGTTGCCGCCGCGATTTGGGCTCTACTTTTCACTTACGATCAGGTGGAGTGGAGCCACTTTGTTGTGCCAACATAAAAAAAAAAAAAGGGTTCGGAACCCTAAAAAAAGATAGTCGAATTGAGAACCTCTTCCTTTTTTGAAGTCGGATGAAAATCAACCTTTTTTTTTCCTGCCTAGTAGGTTACATTTTCGAAAATATTACGGAATGCTAAAAGTGAGCCTTTTAAGGGTTCCGTACGTTAGTAAGGTTAGGAACCCTTTATGTTCAGTTCAGGGGGGGGGGGGGGGCGCAAATTTGGGGCCTGCCCCGGGCGCCTTTTACCCTAGCTACGCCCCTGATATACATAAGTGCATAGAAAGTGAGAAGCCGAAAACATGACTACATGCTCTAAAACGGCAGATGATTTATAAATATGTACTAGTTACGAGGTGATTTAACCTTTAAACAGGCTGTGCATGCAATGATAATGACACTGAACTGACCATAGTTAGATATTAAAATGAAACGAGTAGAATGATGTTTGATAGATCCAGGATAGTTGCAAAGATAATGTTATTTTTTCAAAAAAAAAAAATTATTCACTATAAAGGCGTTTTTGATCGCGTTGTTGTTTGCTTTGTTATTTAGTTTAAAGATCCTAATTCATAGACATCAACAAAAAATGTGTTTATAAAAAACAGATTTACTAATAACATTTATGTTTAATGTAGAAATACACTCAAATACACAAAAATATTTTTCGGGTGTTCTATCTGGTCTCATTTTCTTTTGCTGCTTTTAGCGTCATGAATACGAGATCAAAAAATCAAGGCTGGCTCCCGCCAGCATCACGCTGAGATAAGACCATTTCGTGGATTTGTTTATTTCTGTTTTGGTATACAAGGTGCCCATGAGGAAAGGGAAAAATTGTAACAGCATATTCCTGAGACTAAAAGAAACAAAAAATGTTAAATGAGTTTTGGTCAAATCTGCAAAAAAAAAATTTTTTTTTTTTTGTTTTTTTGCTGTTTTGAATGTGTTACCTAATACACAAAAAGAGGATTTTATTAATCAAATTATCGCAAAAAATGCACTATAAAGTTTTTTTTACATTTGCTAGGTAATTAAAAATATTTTGTTCATTAAGTGTGACAAGACTAAGACAACATGGTGACAAAATCGTTTCCTAAAATGCGTTTATCATAGCGTAACGGTCTAAAACGGTTTAATCAAAATTTCTCTTAAAATATACTGAATCCAGAAAACTTCATATGACATTTTTAACTTCAAATTTGGTCAGAAATCCGCTGTTTAATTTTTTCCCTTTCCTCACGGGCACCCTGTATAGTATGTGTTTTTGTTTACAAAGTCTACGAATAAATTATGTTCGATTGTATCAGGCTACTAAGACAACCCCTGTGACAGTCACAGTTAGTTTTCTTTGCCCGCTTTAAACCAATGACGTCACGTCTACGCCACAATTTGGAACTGTTCCAA
>JALPQI010024041.1:0-17704 GCA_025490895.1 Thaumatotibia leucotreta | reverse complement strand
AAGAAACTTCAGAAACAGTCTCAAAACCATCATTATCATACCAGTCGCCACTAATATAGACCTGAAATTTTAAGATCTGCCAATACTTACTTATACCGCTGGCTCAGCGACCCAAAGTGGATGTTGGCCTCCGATACGAGTTGGCGCCAATGCACCCGGTTCTGTTTGATTTCCTCCCAGTTCTTATGCATTCAGGGCACGTAGGTCCTTCTCCACCTCGTCTTTCCAGCGGTATCTTGGTCAACCGGTCTGCGTCCACAGGGTCTTCTTAGGAAGGCCTTCTTCACCTGTCGACTGGCATCCTAAATACTGACCTCTCCAAATAATCTCCTTCTCGTCCCCAAGCCGGTGCAGAAGGAGGTGGTGAAGGGCAGCAGCGAGGGCAGCTTTGTGTGTAAATACAAAGTAACTTCAGAAACAGCCTCAAAACCATCACTATCATACCAAACCACTAATATAGACCTGAAATCTGAAGATCTGCCAATACTTACTTATACCACTGGCTCAGCGACCCAAAGTGGATGTTGGCCTCCGATACGAGTTGGCGCCAGTGCGTCCGGTTCTATGCGATTTCCTCCCAGTTCTCTGCATTCAGGTCTCCACCTCGTCTTTCCAGCGGTATCTTGGTCAACCGGTCTGCGTCCACAGGATCTTCTTAGGAAGGCCTTCTTCACCTGTCGACTGGCATCCTAAATATTAATACTAACCTCTCCAAATAGTCTCCTTCTCGTCCCTAAACCAGTACAGAAGGAAGTGGTGAAGGGTAGCAGCGAGGGCAGCTTTGTGTGTAAATACAAAGTAACTTCAGAAACAGCCTCAAAACCATCATTATCATACAAGACCGCTAATATACACCTGAAATCTGAAGATCTGCCAATACTTACTTATACCACTGGCTCAGCGACCCAAAATGGATCTTTGCCTCCGATACGAGTTGGCGCCAATGCGTCCGATTCTGTGCGATTTCCTCCCAGTTCTCTGCATTCAGGGCGCGTAGGTCTCCACCTCGTCTTTCCAGCGGTATCTTGGTCAACCGGTTTGCCTCCACAGGGTCTTCTTAGGAAGGCCTTCTTCACCTGTCGACTGGCATCCTAAATACTAACCTCTCCAAATAGTCTCCTTCTCGTCCCCAAGCCGGTGCAAAAGGAGGTGGTGAAGGGCAATAGCGTGGGCAGCTTGGTGTGCAGAAAGGGCCACAGGCTGGTCCACAGCGCGCGCTCGCGGAGCGTGTAGTCGCGGAACCAGCTGGGTGAAGGGTCCAGGGCTTCGTGGGTCCAGGCTGGCGCGAAGATGGCCAGGGATAGCTCGTGCTTGTGGGCTATCTTTACTGCCTGGAAACGTTGGGAGGGGAATAAATAAAAGTGAATAAATCCACTGAAAGACCGAGTGACCGAGGGGTGCAGGCATCAGCCGCGAATGCTGAGCACGTGGGTTCGATCCCCGTGCACCTCGGACGTTGGTGATCTTGGTGGTTTTTCTTTGGTATATGACATCCAATATTTATAATTAATAAATTCATAATTATTTGGTGCCGGCAGTATAAGAATATTTTGCCACCACCCCAACTCCTCCTGCGGGTGTCATAAGAATCGACTAAGGGATTGAAGTGTCACTGACCATTATTTGATCGATGATGGGCAGCAGCGTCATGATAGTGGACACATTACTGCGATCGCCAATCCGCTTGCCCAGCGTGGCGATTATGGGCATTTACCTCCCAATGCGTATAGCATAGTTAATGGGAGAAGCCTACGTCCTGCAATGGACTATCATAAGCTGATGCATGCAGTATATGTATAAGAACATTTGTCACCACCTCAACTCTTCCCGCAGGTGTCGTAAGAGCCGAATAAGGGATTGAAGTATCGCTGACCATTCTTGATAGTAGATTGATGATGGGCAGCAGCGACACCGTAGTGGACACATTACTACGATCGCCATGGGCGTTATGGGCATTTACCTCCTATTGTGCCTATACTAATAGTTAATAGGAGAGGCCCATATGAAAAGCTCATCTTGCGGGAACTATTGTGGTAGCGTAAACTTATGTTTACGTAAGTAATCTCCGCTCCTCTCCGCCTCAGTGGTGCCGCACCCTTAGTGACTAATATTACCTGCTGCGTGTTGAACTGTCCCCCGCCGATAAAGTTGCGTCCCCACACGTCGACGCCGACGAAGACGTCGCTCCGCCTGAAGAAAGCTCTGGAATGAATGTTCACCTCTTCATTTAGTGACTAATATTACCAGCTGCGTGTTAAACTGTCCCCCGCCGATAAAGTTGCGTCCCCACACGTCGACGCCGACGTAGGAAGAAGGTCAAAGAAGGCTCTGGAGTTTATGTTCACCTCTTTATTTAGTGACTATTACCTGTTGCGTGTTGAACTGTCCCCCGCCGATAAAGTTGCGTCCCCACACGTCAACGCCGATGAAGACGTCGCGCCGCCTGCGGCCGGCGGCGGCGGCGGCGGCGCGCAGGTGTCGCTCGCCCCACGTGTAGTTCGTGAAGATACCGTCGCATGCGTCGAAGAAGGCTCTGGAATGTATGTTTACCTCTTTATTTCCATATTTTGTAGCTAGTTGATGAAATAGTTATTTATGACACAAGTATAAACCTATTGGGGCACCTGATACGTCATGACGACTTTATAAAGACTATAATTGAAGGCAAAATTGAAAAAAGTAGAGAGAGGAAGGCCAAGACGTGCATTTTTAGATCAAGCCAAAGAGAAAGTTAAAGTAGTGACGTATCAGGAGCTCAAAACAGTAGCAGAGACAAGGACAGAGTGGCGAGATATCCACCGACAAGAGCAAAGCTCTTAAATTTGTGATGATGATACAAGTGTGGAAATTAGGCTTTTTTCATGACGAGTGTTGGTGACTATAAAACACAAGCGAAGCGAGTGTTTTAAAACCGACACGAGTTGGAATAAAAGCCTACAGTCAAAGACAAAATAAGGTGTACACAAAAATGCTCCAAAATATGTCCCAGTGCGTTCTAATTCTGTGAAATAAGAATGTCGTAACATGTTTATGAGCGGATTCTTTCGATACTTATTTTTGCACTTGACTGTACATTTCAACATAGACTATTTCGGCAATACCAACCTCACCATACGGATTTTTTATTATGGAAATACAGTAATAGGTATCACTTTCTATGCATAAGTTTACCCTTAAAAAGAGCCCTTTATGAGCATATGCATTGTAAATGCAATTATTTCGATTTGTCTGTGTTTGATAAGGATTCGTACATTTTTTTTTTTATGTTGGGACAACAAAGTGGCTCCACTCCATCTGATCGTAAGTGAAAAGTGGAGCCCAAATCGCGGCGGCAACGAACAGGAGACCAGCAGTAACCTGTCAGCTGCCACCGCCTTGCTGGCCCGCTAGATGCTTCTTCACGCTTCGTTTAAAGGGTCCCAACTCACAGGTAAGCGGAAACACATGTGCCGGTAAAGAATTTCACTTTTTAATAGTCCGGCATATGAAGGAATTTCCGAAATTCTTAGTAAATAGGTATTGAAATCTAATCAACTCATAATTTGAATTCCAAATGCTTTGTACGAATCCTTATCAAACACAAACAACAACAGGTTAGTACCCGCAACACAACCCCTATAGAGCTTATTGTGGAATTATCCCTTTAATTCATAAACGTCTCCTAACCTAGAAAACTAATAAATATCCCTCGAATCGTCCCTTTCTGTCTTATCAATATTTCTATAAGACAGAGAGGGAGAAGGTTAGAACTCCTTATATGAATTAGGGTTTAGTACCATGATAAGCTCAATAAGGCTTGTTGAGTTGTGGGTACCAAGCAACAATATATGTATTAGATAGGTAAATAATATTCATAGATAACTACCATGACAAAATATTTGTGATAACTTGATAAGCACACAAATAAATTCCGCCGTGATTGGAACCCGAAATCCTTCATCTTCGTAAACAGGCTCACTACGTAGACTACGGAGGCTGACAGACGTACTTGTTGTGTTGGTTGAGGGTGTTCTGCCAGAGCAGGTCGCCGGAGATGGTGACGCTGCACCACACCAGCAGCGAGGGTTCCATATCTGGGTACTAAGCACTAGGGTCCCTGTAGATACCTTACCGCCTTTTGTACCTGACCCTTGATCCTGCCATCGAGCGCTCTTCGCATTCTTATAAGAAGCGAGAGTCTTGGTCGCAAAGAGAGGAACTGGCGGAGTATCCGTGACATGTCCAGGATTACCGCCTTCTGCATCTGACACTTAATCCAGCCATTTAACGAGTCTCTTAAGATGTTGGACTGTTGGTGCATTGGGATGATCGCCGAGTCAACATCCCACAAGGCCGGATATCGTGAGGCAAGTCTACGGAGGCTGACAGACGTACTTGTTGTGTCGGTTGAGTGTTCTGCCACAGCAGATCGCCGGTTCCATATCTAAGAACTAAGGTTCTCCGCATTGATATACCTACCCCTTTTTGTACCTGACCCTTGATCTAGCCATCAAGCGAGAGTATCAGTCGCAGAGAGAGGAACCGATGGATTATTCGCGCCGTATCCAGGATTATCGCCTTCTATACCTGACGCTTAATCCAGCCAGTTGTCGAGTCTCTTAAGATGTTGGTGCATTGGAGCAATGATCGTTTAGGTAGTATTGACTACTAGGGTTAGTGAGACTTGAAGGTGCGTAATGAAAGAATGAATTGATTCCTGGTTCTCATTCTGGTTGTTGGTAATGTCGGTATGGTATAAGGTATTGTGGTGAGGTAAAGGTTTTAGCTGGTAATACGGTGAGTAGTAGGTAAGTACCTACAATCGCCAAGTCAACATCCCACAGGTCACCGGTTCCATATCTGGGTCCAAAGAACTAAGGATCTCCGCATTGATATACCCTACCCCCTTTTGTACCTGGCTCTTGATCTAGCCATCAAGCAAGAGTATCAGTCGCAGAGAGGAACCGACGGACTATTCGCGCCGTATCCAGGATTACCGCCTTCTGCATCTGACACTTGATCCAGCCGTTTAACGAGTCTCTTAAGATGTTGGTGCATTGGGACAATTCTAAGGCAAGTCTACGGAGACTGACATACATACTTGTTGTGTTGGTTGAGGGTGTTCTGCCAGAGCAGGTCGCCGGAGACGGTGACGCTGTCGTACCACAGGAGAACCGAGTCTGGCAGCTCGCTGTGCAGCAGTATGTGCAGGTAGCGGACAAACTCCACCAGCTCCAGGGGCTTTGATATCTGAAGAATGTTCGTTGGAAAGACGAGTCTCTTAAGATGTTGGTGCATTGGGATGATCGCCGAGTCAATATCCCACATGGCCAGTTATCGTGAGGCAAGTCTACGGAGGCTGAGAGACGTACTTGTTGTGCTGGTTGAGGGTATTCTGCTGCTGTTCGTTGGAAATTTGACGAGTCTCTTAAGATGTTGGTGCATTGGGATGATCGCCGAGTCGACATCCCACATGGCTGGTTATCGTGAGGCAAGTCTACAGAGGCTGACAGACGTACTTGTTGTGCTGGTTGAGGGTGTTCTGCCACAGCAGGTCACCGGTTCCATATCTGGGTCCTAAGAACTAAGGATCTCCGCATTGATATCCCTACCCCCTTTTGTATCTGACCCTTGATCTAGCCATCAAGCGAGAGTGTCAGTCGCAGAGAGAGGAACTGCTGGACTATTCGCGCCGTATCCAGGACTACCACCTTCTGCATCTGACACTTGATCCAGCCATTTAACGAGTCTCTTAAGATGTTGGTGCATTGGAGCAATGGGGATGCCAGGAGCAAGCGTGATGCATGCGATATGTAACAATATCTGGCGTACAGGACAATGGCCCGACGACTGGGCAAAATCAGTCATCCTTCTACTGCATAAAAAAGGATCTACGTCTAAGTGTGACAATTATAGAACCTTAGCACTCATCTCGCACGCCAGTAAAATTCTACTCCACATAATCAACAATAGAATTCGCTACTTCTTGGACTGGCAGATTTCACAGGAGCAGGCTGGCTTTGTCAAAGGCAAGGGGACTCGCGAACAAATTCTAAACATCCGTCATCTGATCGAGAAGTCCTATACAAATACAATACAAAAATACAAAAATCTTTATTTCGTAACGAAACACGTATTAATAGTCTAAGGGGATGGAGCCGCCCAGTGAGCGATAATACCGCTCGTGTTGGGAGACACCGCTCTTCCTTAGGTACAATAAACGTTAATACACTATTAACATGAGTACAGAGAAAAAAGAAGAAAAGCAATTAAAGTAGACAATAAAGATTAAACAAAACAACAACACATAATTAGGTATATAATGTAACTCAATAATTTTTTTTATTTATCAGAGCGCTTGCGTCCGTGCTTGTATATGTGTTTGTGTGTGTGTGTGTGTGTGTGCGTGTGCGTGTGTGTGTATGTGTGTGTGTGGGTGTGTGTGTGTGTGTATTAATAATAGGCATAGCTCGTATATTCACCGAAGAAGATTCTCTACCTCTTCATATGTTTTGGTTTTTAGCCACTCTATTACAACCTTTTTGCATTCATGGCGTGGTTTAGAATGGACATCTAATATTTTATTTAATTTATTGTACAGGTGTGCTGATTTTATGTCGTATTGTGAGTTAGCAAAGAAGGAACGGGTTTTTGTTATTTTAGCTACATATGATATCAGTCCTATGAATCCTATCCTATGAATTTAATTCTCCCATCATCCTGTGCTTCATCGATTACAGCAAAGCATTTGACTGTGTCATCTGGTCGGCCCTGTGGAAGGTTCTGGAAGAGCTTGGAGTCCCTAAGCACCTGATCTTGCTGATCCAATCGCTCTATCAAAACAACCAGGGCGTTGTGAATGTTGAAAGGACGACTTCTGAGCCCTTCAAGTTTGGGAAAGGAGTAAGGCAGGGCTGTATTCTGTCTCCCATACTTTTCAATGTTTATGGGGAGTACATCATCAGGCGAACTTTTGAAAATTGGGAGGGTGGAGTCACCGTAGGTGGCACCAAAATTACGAACCTACGCTATGCAGACGATACAACACTCATAGCTGCTAACGAAGCTGAAATGGTGTCTCTCCTCACTAGAATGGAGCGGATTAGCTTAGAATTAGGCCTCAAAATCAACCACTCCAAAACTAAAATCATGGTGGTGGACCGCAGCAACTCACTCAAAATTTCAGGTGCTCTATCCCTAGAGCGAGTGGACGATTTTCTCTACCTCGGCACTTTTATCAGCAACACCGGGTCCTGTGAGAAGGAAATCAGGAGACGTATAGGCATGGCCAAAAATGCAATGGCGCAGCTAGAGAGAATATGGAAAGACCGTAACATATCTCGAAAGACGAAGAAGAGACTGGTCTTCTCTCTAGTGTTTTCAATCTTCGGTTACGGTGCAGAAACTTGGACATTAAGGAAGGCAGACCGTAATCGCATTGACGCCTTCGAAATGTGGTGCTGGCGCAAGCTGCTTCAAATTCCATGGACTGCATTTCGAACAAATAAATCTATTCTCAAAGAACTGGGTATAAAGGAAAGACTTTCCACCACCTGCCTGCGAAGGATCCTGGAATTCTTTGGCCACATTGCCCGCAAATCTGGACATAACCTCGAGCAACTGATGGTTCTTGGGAAAGTCGATGGAAGAAGGCCGAGAGGTCGTAGCTAGGGCTGCCAACTGTCCCGCTATATGCGGGACGTCCCGTTTCTGGGGCCCTAAACTATGCGTCCCGCAAAAAGTTCGCGCGGGACGCCGATTGTCCCGCTTTTCGGGAAATACTAAACTGGAAATACTAAAATAATAATATGAATACGTAAATGAGAGCAATTTAAGATTGCGTCATATTAATTTGAATGTACCGCGACGTCCGCGACTGTAGCATGCGAGCACCGTGCACTGAACGTGTATACTGCCAAAATATGGATGATTGCGTTGGGTGCATTAGGTGTATCTAAATTGAACCTATCTGTCCCGCATTTTATAGCCAAGTCCCGCAATTTATTCGCGAATGTACCGCATATCTATGATCTTTGGTTGGCAGCCCTAGTCGTAGCCCTATCAGGTGGTCTGACCAAGTCCGTTCAACTTTAAATTCCAAGCTCCATGAAGCCAAAGATAGAGACAGATGGAGGAGACTAACCAGAGAAAAACTGGTTTCCATCCAGGGAAATCACGACCCTCAGTAATGAGGAAACCGACGCGAGGAGGAGGAGCATTGGAGCAATGATCCTAAACTTTAGGTAGTATTGACTACTAGGGTTAGTGAGACTTGAAGGTGCGTAATGAAAGAATGAATTGATTCCTGATTCTGATTCTGGTTGTTGGTAATGTCGGTATGGTATAAGGTATTGTGAGGTAAAGGTTTTAGCATTGTGAGGTAATACGGTGAGTAGTAGGTAAGTACCTACAATCGCCAAGTCAACATCCCACAAGGCCGGTTATCGTGAGGCAAGTCTACGGAGGCTGAGAGACGTACTTGTGTTGGTTGAGGGTGTTCTGACACAGCAGGTCACCGGTTCCATATCTGGGTCCTAAGAACTCTAGGAGATCGCCGGAGATGGTAACGCTGCACCACACCAGCAGCGAGGCTGGCAGCTCGCTGCAGCAGGTACACCAACACCAGCTCTAGGGGTTCCATATCTGGATATTAAGCACTAGGGTCTCTGTAGATACCTTACCGCCTTTTGCATCTGACCCTTGATCCAGCCATCGAGCGCTCTTCGCATTCTTATAAGAGTCTTGGTCGCAAAGAGAGGAACTGACGGAGTATCCGCGCCATGTCCAGGATTACCGCCTTCTGCATCTGACACTTGATCCAGCCGTTTAACGAGTCTCTTAAGATGTTGGTGCATTGGGACAATTCTACGGCAAGTCTACGGAGGCTGAGAGACGTACTTGTTGTGTTGGTTGAGGGTGTTCTGCCAGAGCAGGTCACCGGTTCCATATCTAAGAACTAAGGTTCTCCGCATTGATATCCCTACCGCCTTTTGTATCTGACCCTTGAACCAGCCATCAAGCGAGAGTATCAGTTGCAGAGAGAGGAACCGATGGAGTATTCGCGCCGTATCCAGGATTACCACCTTCTGCATCTGACACTTGATCCAGCCATTTAACGAGTCTCTTAAGATGTTGGTGCATTGGGACAATTCTACGGCAAGTCTACGGAGACTGACAGACGTACTTGTTGTGTTGATTGAGGGTATTCTGCCACAGCTGGTCACCGGTTCCGTATCTGGGTACTAAGCACTAGGGTCTCCGTAGATACCTTAACGCCTTTTGCACCTGAGCCTTGATCCAGCCATCAAGCGAGAGTCTCAGTCGCAGAGAGAAACCGATGGACTATTCGCGCCGTATCCAGGATTACCGCCTTCTGCATCTGACACTTAATCCAGCTAATTAACGAATCTCTTAAGATGTTGTTGCATTGGGACAATTCTAAGGCAAGTCTACGGAGGCTGACGACGTACTTGTTGTGTTGGTTGAGGGTGTTCTGCCAGAGCAGGTCGCCGGAGACGGTGACGCTGTCGTACCACAGCAGGACCGAGTCAGGCAGCTCGCTGTGCAGCAGTATGTGCAGGTAGCGGACAAACTCCACCAGCTCCAGGGGTTTTGATATCTGAAGAATATTATTAGCGTGACTTTACCATGTATATTGAGCAGATGGTCGATGGGGTCGAAAAGTGCTCGAGTGGAGACCACGGAAACGCAGCGTAGGACGTCCACCCATAAGATGGACAGACGACCTTATGAAGGTCGCCGGGACACGCTGGATGCAGGTCGCATCTAACCGGTACATGTGGAGGTCCAGAGGGGAGGCCTATTTTCAGCAGTGGACGTCTTATGGCTGAGATGATGATGATATTTCGGTACTCTTGCAAATGCCATCTTCACGGAGTAACTGACACACTATTCACACTAATAATGTAAATGACTATGTTAGCTTAAAAATTTATATCTGAAGATTCTGAAGAATATGTTCATGAAAAATTAGGAACCAGATATCAGTATAAAACTGTCACTTGCTGAGATTTACTGAGAATTCTCACATGAAAGTAGTGAATTGAATACCCAGTATGAACGCCAAATAGGAACTGCGGTACAGATGTAGTGCAAAATCCTTTCTCTTCGGCTTTTCATGGAAACGCCCGAATTAATCTCCCTGTCTCAATTAGCTTCAGGGCAATATATACTGAAGTTCATTGTGACAGCAATATGAATTCGGATGTTTCTGTGAAAAGCCGAAGAGAAAGGATTTTGCACTACATCTGTAACACCCTAGCTTATTTGTTAATAACATCATATTTACTATGTTTGTGCGGAAATGAGGGTACAAAAATTTCAAAATTGTTGCACCATATTTTGTACTCATACTGTACTTGGTCACCTCACCTCACTGTGGACTCAATTAATTAAAAAACGAATAAAATCAGGTCAAAACAGTATGTAGAAATTAATCAATTAAGTTTAGTCCAAAATAATGACAATGACTCACAAGGGTGAAGACACATTTATCAGCATGCGTACGCATTTTGTCTAGTAAAATTGGCCGTTTAGTATGAAACGTGTAAGCATGCGTACGCGTGCGGAAAGCTGGACGCGGTCCCATACTAAACTGACATTTTCTACAGACAAAATGCGTACGCATGCTGATAAATGTGTCTTCACCCTTACTCTCACAAGTCGATCGTCAAATGGGTTAATTATTTTATTTTTATAAATAATGCACAGTAATTTAAACCTTGTTCTCAATATTCAGCAGGTACCCATCGAACTTCAAGGTCTTAGCGATAGCAACCAGGTTGCCAGCAAAGCCCTTCCACGCCTCGGGGTCTGCCAGCAGCTCATCCCAGATGTCAGCACCCTCGGCCCACTCTGTTATCACCGTACCTGCAAAATTGTTATATTCTTGATCAGTTACATTATAATAAATAAATAAAATAACCCTTTATTTAGATTAAACTTATCTACTATAACATTATTTTCACTAATATTAATTACTAATCTGATTGCCGTTTGGCAAAGGCCTCCGCTAGGGTTTTCCAAAGTTTCCTGTCTGTGGTCTTTCTAATCCATGTTGGTCCTGCCACTGTTTTTATTTCTTTCTGCCATCTTTTTCTTTGCCTTCCTCGCCTTCTTTTTCCATCTTGAGGGTACCACACAGTGACATCTTTCGCCCATTTGTTTTTCTTCCTTCGTAACTCAGTTACATTATAAAAATGTAGTACAAATGCCAACAGTGTGAGGGTGCGTCACCGCTGTGCAAAATTGGCCAATTACATTCTTCAAGTTCGAATTCGAAACACTGTGATGCGCTCTCATTGGCTGAACTCCCACAGGTCCGCTCCGCTCCGCGTCAGTGGAGCCATATCCTTAATGCTCTGCCACTGAAGTGGCCACGTGATATTAAATCGTTAAATCTTATTATCAACATCGTAATGGCAATATTGCAATGCACTAGTGTCTGATAGATGTCACGTCAGTCAGGGTTAGGTAAGCTGCGCACCTTCAATACAAATAAAATTGGCGCAGAGAACTTATACTGTGAACTATCAGTGCGAAAAAAAACCCCTTTGCCAAGTTTTAAGAGCACTCAATAGGAAAAACCGATTTTTCGCACTTTTGTCATAAATAATTATTGTTAACAGTACATGGAATTAATGCAGTAATTAACTTTTTCTGTGCATTTTTTATTTATTATAATAGCCTAATCTTCACACTTATATTGTGAAGTAACTATGTTGCTTTTAATATACTAAATATCTTATATAAATAAATTAATCCAGTATTCATTTTCTTTTTTTTAATAATTGTTGTATGAGAGGGGAGACACAGTTGGGTCAAAATTCTTTTCATTGTCTTATTGTGTCCCTAAAAAACGTGACGCAGTGGTTTGCATGACATGATGTTTTGTTTTAAATGTCTGATGTATGGATTAAAATCTAGCATGAAAAAGAAGTACCAATGCACCAGATTTTTTTAATATACTGAGTCGAAACAGCAACTAATACCGTGACAGAGTGGTATGTAATAAGACAACAAAAGAATTTTGACCCGGTTACAACTCCATATCATGAAGAACTAACCAGAAGATAGTTACCAATGACTTTGACTCCGTGTGCGTGCCCCACATTGATCCAGCCCAGCGGAGGCACCGTGACAAAGTGGTGGCTGAAGTAGCAGAAGATGTCCACCGCTGCCCAGTTATAAAATGTGTAGGCTTCATAGTTGCCAGTCCCATCAATGTTACTGCAAATATATGCTCATTTTTAAACTATTTTCTTATAATTTATTGAATGTGATTGGACTGGAATTTGAAAATCTTATAATTTTATAATTTTCTGTGTCACCTATTTTTAAGTTTCATATTTTGTGCAAAATTCTCAGTCTTCATACTTACATTTTCGTATTATTTAATTAAATCACAAATCAATGAAAAAAAAAAACAAAATAATAACAAATGTATATTTTTTTAACTAATGTTATTATGATCAGTTTACTCAATTTCTCTGAATAAATAAATAAATATCATTTTTGTAGGAAGGTGCCATTAATTAATAATTCCATCCTAAATTATATTCTTCACTTGAATTTTCTTTCTACTTTTATAGCTTTGACATGTATTTTAATATTCGAAATAATTGACCAGTTTATACTTATGTTTACATATAATTTCACTCATGAGACCTATACATAAAATAAAATACCACCATCCCATATTTCAAGTATTATTTTGACATGTTCTCCGTATTCAAATTTCCTTCATAAAATTTATATGAATGGACCGGGTGAAACACAAACAAAACGTTTTCACGAAATATAACTCACCAGTCATCATGGTATCCGTTAGCCATATCATGACACACCAAAGTCTTAGGCAAATCTTTCCTCTTATGTCTTTTAACATCTTGCAACTCAGTATCAAAATGGCAGAATGCCTCTGGCTTCTCCAGCTCCACCTCGTGGTCTGACCCGTGGTTTTGCCGAACTATATCCATATTCTGTATCACCTCATCACTATGTGGTCGCAAATCGATGCACAGAGATCTCCAAACGGGGGGATTGATTAGGAACTCCGAGACTTCTTTAAGCGACTTTAATGGATTACAGACTATAATTTCCTCCTTGTGCCGGTGCACTGTAGACCTAGAACGATTGGGGGATCTTGAACGGGCCCCGTCCTGTCCATCTGAAGATATGGTACTCATTGTGAACGTTTATTCACTCAATATTACTCATAAGTTTTGGTTACACTTAATCTTACTCAACGATTGAAAATTACACTTAACTACAACTATATTTGAGTATTTATAAGCAATACGTATATGTAATCAAATATTTTAATCAATTAAAACGCTTTGTTTATCACAATTGTAAATATTGATAACAATGACATTGACAGGCCGGCTCCACAGAGTAAGTGGTAGTGGCCGTTTTGCCTGCGTTCCAAAACAAATCAGAACAATAAAATATGACAACGAACGAGGTTAGTTGAAAGTAGGTCAATTAATAAACTCATCGGAAATGACTCAATGCATCGTTATCAATTAAATGCACTAATGACCCAATTCCTTAGTAGAGCTATTGTCTTGGTAAGTATGTAAAGTAGAGAAGAAGTTTCATGGCCGATATTTTATAATACTACCCTCACTGTTAAGTCAAGGAAACTAGAATATTTTAACATGTGTGTCAGACGGTTATAGACAGAGTAGTAATAAAAAATACCATGAAATGCAAATATTTATTGGTTAATTAAATTGGTATATCGGCCGTGTGGTGACGGCAGTAAGAATACATTAGTCACCATCCCAACTCCTCCTGCGGGTGTCGTAAGAGTCGACTAAGGGATTGAAGTGTCACTGACCACTATTTGATAAAAGATTGATGATGGGCAGCAGCGTCATTATAGTGGACACATTACTGCGATTGCCAATCCGCTTGCCCAGCGTGGCGATTATGGGCATTTACCTCCGAATGCGTCTCTAAGCATAGTTAATAGGAGAGGCCTACGTCCAGCAATGGACTATCATAGGTTGATGATGATAAATTGGTATTCCAGCCAGACCATGTTTTGTATTAAATATTAATACAAAACAACTAAAAAACCAGCCCAGTACGAGTCGGACTCGTGCACGAACCACTATCGGTTTTGCGCCATTATCGATTGATCATAAAAACGGCAAAAAAAAAAAAAATCACGTTTGCTGTATGTGGCAGTATGGATGGGCTCCCATATTTATCCCTTAAACAATTATTTTATTCCGCTTTTCAATATTTGTCGTTATAGTGGCAACAGAAATAAAGCATCTGTGAAAATTCCAACCGTCTAACTATCACGGTTCACCAGATACATCCTGGCAACAGCGGACAGACAGACAGCAGAGCCGTATTACTACATTCATACGTTATATACCTACGTGTAGGTAGTGGAAAAACTAGAAAACTATCAAATCTGTGAATGTTTGTGGCTTCAGAATTCTCATTAGATAATAATTCAGCGCCGGAAATATGGCTCCATTTTGTTTGATAAGGAACCAGATAAGGGCATATAGTTCTTCTAAATAGAAAATTATATTTATTAATTTAGTCAATAGGCTTTTACAATATGTTTTTCATCACACTTGCTGTCTAAGCGCGTCATTGCTTGCGTGCATAACTATAAGGCAGAACTATATCAATAGTAATAATAAGTTTTGTGCCTACCAACGGAAGTTCCCAATTCATCGATTTTCTTGTTACTTACTTCTCAAATTCCAAAAGGATACCTGTTCTTTGTTAAAGATTATTTCACAAGGGAAGGTCAAAATAACACAATAAAAGAAAATACATAGTATCAGTAATTTTATTGATCACAAAGCGTAGGCCTAAGTGTCGAAGGGTCGCATCTCGCCCCAATTTTGTCCGTACGTCAGTTCCACAGGCAGTGTCATGTCCATGCCAGCTGCTCGACCTACGTTCTCCATTGCATCCTTTATTATTTCTGTAAATTCATAATTTATAGGTTTGTTACAGTCACATTCACATGCTTGAATATAAGCACATGTATACATATTTTGAAGTAATTGTGAAAACACAAATCAAATTATTTATTAACTAAATATTTTGATTTGTACTTTTATTTTTTTCCCCAGTAGTCACACTACTTAATACTATATAAATTATGAATATTGGACGTCATAATTATACTAAAGACCAAACGACCAAGATCACAGACGTCCGAGATGGGGAATCGAACCCACGTGCACGTGCTCAGCTTTCGCAGCTGATGCCTGCACCGCTCGGCCACTCGATCCTGGTCGTTTTTTCTTTGGTATATGACATCCAATATTTATAATTTACAATGTATATTTTGTCACCACCAACCAAGGAATTGAAGTGACTGGAAATTAAACTGGCCATATTTAAAGTGAAAGGAATTGAACTGATAATTTTATTGAAGATTGATGATGGGCAGCGTCATCATATATGGTGGACTCACTACTGCGATCGCCAACTCGCTTGCCCAGCGTGGCGATTATGGGCATTTACCTCCTAATGCGTCCTTACGAATAGATGATAAGAGAGTGTCGTGGACTAATGACAACTGTGCATAATATCCAGGGGTCCAGGTAATAAACCATTTTTATCAGACACTCGCACTCGCAGGGCTTATGGCGAGCATTAGTTAGTGATGCGTGTAATGTAATTGCAATAATGTTTTGATTGCGATTCAATTTACAGTGGGTCAAAAGTGTTTATAATGTAGAAAATTAGAAATGGAATATAGTAATAGTAGAAGTTTTTTTTTTATAATAGGTTGCATACTGTCTCACCTTTGACACTGGCCACATGGTCAGCAACCACCTCCCACACCAACTCGTCGTGTATCTGCAGCACTAAACTCGCGTGGTTCTCGACGCGGCGCTGCACTGCCACCATCGCCTTTTTGCACAAGTCTGCTGCTGAACCTGTATATATCATTATATAATATTTTTTATTATTACACTACATATACTTGATGGCTAGGTTCTTTAAATCTCAAAAGAATGAGCCAATTCCACACTAATTTAACATGACATGATTTACGTAATATTATTAATTAAGTAGTAGTAGTAGTAGTAGAAACAGCTCACCCTTGCCAATAATTGCGTATATGCCTGCTCCCCTACTTATAAGTGAGCAACAGTGTTGAATAGGCGGAGTGGAAAAAGAAATGTGATGGTAAATGGTTCTGAACTCTTTGTCACGGAACAAACTACCGAGAATACTAAGAGTATTCTTTCCACGCTCCACACTTATAATTCACACGCTATTCTTAGATGAGTCTTGAGTCTTTAATGATATAAAAGACGTTACAAATTCAATGTTATTTAGATTTACCTTGCACGATAAAATTAACAGCCTGCCTCTCCGCTTGAGCTCGCAACGTCGGGTCAGCGCTAGCGATGTTCGGGAAGCGACGCGAACGACCGCAGAGCGTGCGGAGCGAGCCGCTCGCTGCCTTGGCTACTACGGCGCGACCGAAGGCTTTTAGCGCGGGGAATGTACCTTATAGGAAATGTAAGGTAGTAAGGTACATGTTAGATTAGATAGTGATAATGGCAAAACTATCTGCCTGAGCTCGCAATGCCACGTCAGTAATACCTACAACGAATTGACGCGAGCGGATGAAGAGATCCGTTTATGGCCTTTGCTACCACTGCATGACCTACCTTTTGAGCGGTAATTTTAGATTAAGTTTTGACAACAGCATCGGGCCATCCGGTCTCTTGCCTCAAACGTGACCGGAGGACGATCGGAGCGTATCTCGGTGCCTTGACTACCATGCCGCTACCGAAGGCTACCAGCACGGAGGATGTATCTAGCAGTTTGCATTAACGTAAACGCTAGGTTAGATGGTAAAGTTATGACAGCCTTTCTAACATACTCAGAACAAGTGAAACGTGTCGCTCGCATCTTGGACTACCACAACACTCCATAGAAGGCTTCCAAAATGAGGAAAGTACCTTATGCTAAGGTGATGTAGATTGAGTTACTCATGGCTATGGCCACAGCAACCTGGCACGCAAATCAAATAATACGTATTATTTTAAAGTATTTTCTAAATTATTTTATGACTGTTGGCCCTTCCAACAAAACATCATACTCATACTCACGATTAAAGCTAGTCAGTACACTCAAGGCCTGGTCGTATCCAACTTGCAGTATCTCCATGAGCTTGCGAGCCCCAGCGCCGTACAAACTCGCATACACGATGCGTTTAGTGCGCTCGCGATCTTCGGTTGATACCTCTTCTACTGGCTTGTTCAACCTAAAACACTCAATTAAACACTTTTAATAGTTGTTTATAAATAATGAATTAATTCGCTGTTTTGCTGAAGTGCCCAAACTTAGAAAGTGAATCAAGGGTGAAGTCAGCACCGAAACGATCTTCGCTTTTTGCAACTGATATTTGTTCGATTTTTCGGTGTGACAAAGAGAGTAGTTGGATAACGTTCGTAGGGTAATCCCTCAACTGTTAAAACACTGAGAACTGTATGAATGAACTATTTCGTATTTTGCTTTTGTCAAAGATACCATTGTCTTAATAAAAACCAACCTCTCGAGCTTAAAAGACAAAGGTGGAAAGACGGAATATACTACGTACGCTACATTTAGATGGGAATCCTTCCTCTTACCACTTAGCAGCTAGAACTCTGAACAGATCCTGCCCGCTCCGCAAAGCGTCCAGAAGCGTTGCGTCATC
>JALPQI010024040.1:0-14408 GCA_025490895.1 Thaumatotibia leucotreta | reverse complement strand
TATTTACCAGCATCTAGCGGGCCAGCAAGGCGGTGGCAACTAACAGGCCCCAATTTCACCACATTGACAAGTGCTACAATTGTAAATTTACTGTTTCTTCAATCAGGGGCGTCTATAGACTACAGTTACCGTTTACCATCGGAAGGGACCGTGCGTTTGTTTGCCACCAACATATAATTTACTACAGGACCTTTAATAAATCAGCAGTAAACAACTACTTTATTGCGAAGCAAAATTACAATTGTCACAATAAACACGACAATTGTAGCGATATTCCGACATATATGCCGAACCTCATGTCAAGATTGTATGAGAATTGTACTAAACCTTGCGACAATTGTCACGGGTTGCGGAAAATAAAAAGTAGTTTATTTAATAACGTCATTAGTAATAATTTAATGTTGGTGGCAAACAAGCATATGGACCGTCCGATAGTAAGCGGTAGCCTTAGCCTACGGAGACCTGTGACGTCAGTAACAGTGATATTTCACAAATGTCACACTTGTAATTATGGTGAAATAGGCCACAGGTTACTGATTGTCTCCTGTTCGTTGCCGCCGCGATTTGGGCTCTACTTTTCACTTACGATCAGGTGGAGTGGAGCCACTTTGTTGTGCCAACGTTATTTTTATTGGGTCGGCAACGCGCATGTGACACCCTGAGGTTGCAGGCGCCCATAGGCTACGGTGACTGCTTTCCATCAGGCGGGCCGTATGCTTGTTTGCCACCGACGTGGTATAAAAAAAAAAGCTTACAATAATATTAAGTTTTACGCAGAACCGTAACAATTATGTATTACGTTACGAGCTTTTAGAATCGGATATCAGAAATTTATATTATAGCCAAAGTTTCAAGTTACATCGAATGTAATAAATGTGTTAATAAGAAAAATATGTATTCAAAGTCTTTTATTGTAAAATCTATAACTTAAAAATAACAATTAGTATAGATTTATTATCTTACATGTTATAATTTAATAATACTAACTATAGATAGAAAGCACCATTTTAAAATATTATCGAACTGGATTGCTCGCGTAATTTAAGTCTAAATTATGTGAGTAAAGCCGCGTTTATATTTGTCTGTTGTGTTGTGTTGTGTCGCATCAGAACGGTATCGGTTTCAAGTATTTAATATCGTTGCATTCACATTTATCTGACGCACTGTGTTGTGACGGCGTGTGTTGTGTCGCGTCACGAGCGATCCCGGTCCGCGTCAGACCGGGTGAGGTACGGGGGGCGGGGAAGCGACACGGCACAGCAGTGTGAACGCGCCAGTGTCGTGTCGTGATGCTTATGCACAATTTTCTGAGGAGAATAATTCATATTTTTTTGAATAAAAACCTTACCTTAAACATATATCATGTCATTTTTTGTACCAATAGGCTTGTGAAATTTTGTCTGCATTTTTTTACGTCTTCTGCAATCAAACTGTGCCTTCGACGTTCTAAAATACTGACGAAAATTTTCAGGATCACTCGGATCACTCTCAAGCTCCTTTACGAGACAATGAAATTCGCCTTTAGTTTCTCTCTTTCTATTTACTGGATGAATCCAGTACCTCCTTCTGTTTTTTTCTTTTCTAAGAAGCGTAGCCAGCGCCAATAAATGCAATTCATCTTCAAAATCGGAATCTGAATAGGATGATTCTTGAAACAACATTGCGAACGTGTGAGCTATCCGAGTGCTGAGAACGAACTGATATAAAATTGCGTCAGAATGCGTCATAGCACGTCATATAAATGTGAACGGTAGCCATCACGACAGAGAGCATCATAACACGACACGACAGACAAATGTGAACTTAGCTTAATCCGGTTCTATAATATTTTAATGTACTTAAGTCTCAAGTTAGTTGTAATTCTAAAATAACGCACCATAGTCTCAATATTTCCGAAATGCCTGCCATTTAAAGGACTTATATTTGCATAACAATAATAAAGTCGTAAAAAATAAAATGAAACGTAGCAACTTTACCGGGTTCCAAGATAAGAATATTTTTGCTCCTCCACTATAACGTTGATTTAGGTATCTATCAAATATATTCCTCGTCCCAAGTCACCAAAGCGATAACATTATTCGAACAAAGCCTTCGACATTATCATAATGTTCTTAATGTCCTCGGCCTATGACTGCGACATTTTTATTGGCCTATCGATGTGATAGTAGGAAATGGAGTGGTTCATTTAGGAGCCGATCCCAGACGCATGTCTTACCTACCGAATGCTTAATGTTATATTGTCACAAGATATATTTGTTTACCCCTCACTAGCTCGTAAAGCGCTTGTTTATTCTTTAATACGAGCGGGTAAAATCGTATTTTAATCACTAGTGAGTAAAGCACCTAATAACATTGGAGCGTAGCGTGAAATTGCATTAGATTGACAAATAACAAAACGTTAAATACTCATAAATGATTAGTTCCACGTTAAATATAACTTAATAAATTGTTTGAGAATTAGCGAAAAACACAAAACTTTATTTAATTTTCCGATTTCTACTCATAAGCCCGAAAACTGCATTTCACCTTGGATTTAGTGAATCATGACTAAGTTCTCTATTTAAGACGTAATTACAAAACGCAGAAATGTCAACATTGTCAATTTGGCCCACTCCGACATGCGTACTAATTTACTTTTTTTGAGTTTTCTTGCTATTGTGAGGAGAAAAGTTGTGTGTTACAAATGGGTGCAAAGGTATTTTGCTACTCGCATGTTAAAACTATCGCTACGCTCAGGATTCTATATTAGAACCGCCCGCGTTGCTCGTGGTTCAACTTTAGAATTCTTTCGCTGGCTCGTGTTTCAATTTCATACTCCCGGGTAAAATACAACTTTAAATAATATAACAAATATTTAACTAAAAGGGGCGAGTAGAATAGGTATTGGCAACTTAACACTTTCCTGTGACCTGTGAGTATTTTGCACCTCTCCCTAGTGCTATCCCTCCTCACTCAACAACTTCTCAAACATCATTTCTGATAATGTTTTGTGTAAATCATCAAAATAACGAAATGTACCGACGAACAATCATAAAAAAAAAAACAAAAAAAACTGTATAGGTATGTCTTTATGTAAAAAAATTAACGTACGAAAAAGTAAGCTTTTATGGAGTCTTGAATGTTTGTTTTGCCCCAACTCATTCCATTTTACGGTAACATTTAAATAGTAGATAGATATCTGCAGCAATTTAACAACTCTTTGTATAGATACCTGCGAAACAATTTAATCACAGTAATTACTCGTTCAAAGAACTAACTAAGCGGCCACCTTAAAGTTTCAGTCAGGAAAAAGTTGGTAGATATCTGTAGAAGTTGAATTAGTTGTGTATAGACTTGATACCTTTTATACTTAGACTAAGTGGTGACTGATCAGGTTTGTTTTGGCAACTGGGGACGGTTGGCCCTTAAATCACATCGATTTCGTTGGCTCTCTGCCAAAGTGTTGTCGGCGGGTATTGTTAATTTAAACCGGATACAATAAATAACAATACTGAAGAGAGGATAATGTAGTAAAGTACCTAAGGAGTATCCGAACCGAAAATTAATGATTTTAATTAAAGAAAACATTTAACTGAGAATAACTAAATCATAGAACGCGACGACACATCCAGGTACATGCAGACCAAAAGAGCATTCGCTGTTCTATCCCCCTACTCTACGAAATTCAATTGTTACACGAAACTTGATTCGTTGATTTCGTACAGTGGGGGATAGAATAGCGAATGCTCTTTTAGTCTGCATGCACCTTCACGAATACGACAATAAAATAGCTGTTTCATGGAACCATGCAAACCTAATCCTATTATGTAGTGGTCATTTCATAACCTTTGAGGTACCTAAATAAAATGACCATAAAAATTGTATAATATTGTCTTCGGTTACCGCGACGAATACTCATGAAATAAAATTGCATTCATTACATACCGACGTTTTAACTGAGTTGACCCGTGGAGCTCCGGGCTAATCCGCCTCAAATAAAAATATCTATTTTTTTATTTATTTATTAACATATAAAATATACAGTGACATAAAAACAAAGTCCCACAAAACAGTTTTCACAGTTTGACTGTGGGATCGTGCAGTCTCTACTCTACTCTCTTATATTAATTTAATAATTTTCTTACTTTACGCATAACGTCTAAGATTGCTCTAAATTATTTTAATGATATTACTGGCAAGGTAACTTTTCAGCTTTTTACCGAACTTCGCTTTATTTATCTGAAGATGCCTTTATCGTCATGGCTTTAGAATGCATGCTTAGATATTTTTGAGGACGGTGGCCGCTTCGATATATCTGATGGCGACTGTAGAAGATCAAACCCAGAAATATAAAAAAAAGTATGTAAACATACAGCATACAGCTAATATGTAAAGGTGCGTTCAAACCAAAAAAGCATTCGCTATTCTAACCCCCCACTCTACGAAATTCGATCGTTACAAAAAACGTGATTGGTTGATTTCGTAGAACGGGGGATAGAACAGCGAATGCTCTTTTGGTTTGAACGCACCTTTATGGTTCATCTACGCGTATCCTATTTGGCATTGGTACAGTTTCTAATAAAAATAATTCAATGTACTAAAGTAGGTAATTTGCCTGACCTAAAAAAAAAAGTACCATTATGCCTCTATATGGGTGCAAATGGCAACTCAAATTAGTCATAAACCTAAGAACACATACGTTAATACATAACGGTGTTTAGAATAGATTCATTATTCGTTATCACGCAAAGAAAATAAGCGTAACCCGAATAATTTATGAAACCCTTTCCCCTTTTTACGAAACAATTATTTTTTGCCACGAAACTACCTTACAGAACTTTCATAAATAACACTAAATTGAATTGTTACGTTTACGTCACTGTGAAAAATTCGTAGTTTGTAATACTTGTGTGTTCTGTTTTATTTGTTAATTGTAAGAAACATACAATATGTTTCATTTAAGAATTAATAAAAATAACAAGTACCTAACAAAAATGGATTTTTTCTATAGAAACTCTCATGATTTGCGTAGGAAAGCTATCTAAGAATAAACACACGTGCACAATTCAGTAAATAATACCTTGGAACATATCTTTATCGAACAACTAAAAAAATATATTCAAATATTTTTGAGCTGTGTTTTTTAAGTAGTAACACTACTATGCATATACAGGGTGTTCGTTTCGATTTGCGTTAAATTAGACAGGTTACTTGGGATATTAATTGAAGTTGTTTGGTATATCGGCTTTTGAAAAATTCGATAAAAAATATTTTTTATTTGTGTTCATACATAATAAATGAAATGGTAAGTGTGAGAGAACCTTAAGAATAAAATAAAAGTTAATCTCAGGTGACTGACGGCACATGTCAAAATAAGTACTTTTTTTTTTTTTTTTTTATTTTATTTTATTTTTTTTTTTTTTTTAATTACCCAGAGGAATGCATTGAATTGCATACCACTACGTAACATAAGGCCCCGGGGGTGAGAGCCGAATATTACGCATTGGTTATGTGGGGCTCTCTAGTCCACTAAAGACTAGCCTACCCACTAAACCTCTGGGATGCTGCCAACCCTGTGCCGTAGTGGTGAAGCCATGGGATCGCGAACATGTCACCACGACTCCACCGGCACTTTCGCCCTAAGGCGAACCCTCACCGAAAGACACACTGTAGCATAACCAGCATGCCTTACCCTCACCACTTCCCCAAGCCCCCAGGAAGCAGAGACCGCCACCGTCACACGGTGTTTCGGTCCCACCCTCTTGACTGCGGGAGGACAAACGCCCCTACCCCGCAGCCTGCCATGGGAGGACAAACGCCCCTACCCCACGACGTTTGGCTGGTATTCGCAGAGGGAAGATAGCAAGCGCGCAACTGAGCGGCTATCCTCCCCCTCCCAGGGTGCACCACGAGGAGGAACCAGCCCTGCACCCCTCAAAATAAGTACCTACCTAACATTAGAATGTAACAAAGGTTGCAATACACTTGTTCAGTCATTAAACTGATTTTTTTAATAACTCAATAACAGTAAAAGTTAAAACACTAGTTATTAGCGACACGACGACACGAACGCAGAACACTTAGAATAAGGCAAATTCTGTAAATAAATAATCCTCATGTAATTAAGTTAGGTATAAGTAATCATTAGTATATAAGTAATTTCATAACACAAAATGTATGAACAGAGTCGAGAAGCGTAAACTCGTCGCTGATTGGCTAAAATAATTGTTTGAACTCATCGTCTAAGAATTCGAACGTAACATTTTTACTATGAATGAACCACTTGCCGTGTGGTGACGGCAGTAAGAATACATTTGTCACCACCCCAACTCCTCCTGCGGGTGTCGTAAGAGTCGACTAAGGGATTGAAGTCTCACTGACCATTTTTTTTAATAACGATTGATGATGGGCAGCAGCGTCATCATAGTGGACACATTACTGCGATCGCCAATCCGCTTGCCCAGCGTGGCGATTATGGGCATTTACCTCCTAATGCGTCTATACGCATAATTAATAGGAGAGGCCTACGTCCAGCAGTGGACTATCATAGGCTGATAATGTAATGTAATGTAATGTGTAATGAACCACTTGATACCTTGCCAGAACTTAACTAATGTAAGAACTGTAAATTTGTAACTTGTTAAATGTAGGTCAGATACCTACCTAAATGATGTAATGAACCCTCGAGCCATTGACCTAGTGTAATGTTTACAATAAAGGTTTTAACCCATAAAATCGCAGGTAGCGAAAGAACAATGGATCTTCGAACGCTTATTGTGTCTAAAATATAAACATTAACGCATGTTCTTTTGTTGTGATCGGTGAATCACCACGTGCAAAGTTTGTTTATAAACATTGGATGTAAACATTACGGCATGACTTAATTAAAACTAAATAAATGTGACTAGATCGTAGCAAAAGTAGGCTAGAGCTAAATGAACGATGTGAAATCAACCAATCACGATACGGCATTTCAAATCCAATGAGATTCATGAGCAGAACGGAACGAGATTTTTTGAGATAAAAAGATATCGCCTCCTGATTGGTCGATAATGTCGATATGTTTTGGCGATTGGCTAAAATTCATGGCCAGTCATGTATAAATACGCAACGCGATTTGTATGGCGGCAGTGTGAAGCTGACCTCCACTCAAGAAGGGAAAATAAAAGGAAGAAAAATGGATCCTGCCTCTTACTAGAAAACCCTACAACCGTTCCAGCCCTCATCAGTAGATCGGCCCTTCGTGTCTTCCGGGCTCTGCCAACTGGAGCTGTCGACAGGCAATGTTGAATGCGACGCTACTCAACACTAGTTTTTTAGAGAAATAAATTATATTTGATCCTAAATAAGCTTCCCTCAAAGTTATAGCATATGAAGAAAAACACTCTGTATATTAAATAAATCGACCTTGTCTCGCAGTAAGCTCAATTAAGATTTGTGATGTGGACAAGCGACGATATAATAGATATATAAAAGTCATGTAGTTTAAGTATCTATACTTAAACACATAGACAGCCACGATCAAGGAAAGATTTACAAAATATTTGTTAATCTGTTGTATGTTGTATTTGTAAATATTAACAAAATATTTTTTTATCATTTAATCCAGAAAGAATACGCGTATATGCAATATAAAAACACGAATAAAGTGGATTTACGTAAATATTTAATGCTTAATTGTCGTTACAAAGCTGACATCGAAGTTAAGTTTTTTGTGAGAGTTAAGCAAATTGGGTATCCCTAGTAGTAAAAATGCCCTAATAACAAACGCTAAACTACATTCAAAACTACTATGGAAAATCATGGTAATACATGACTAGCTTTTAGAGCGTTGAACTTTAAACCCCTACCTATTGTCGCTACACTTACTCAACTTCGGATCTACAGAAAACAATTCATGGAAAAGTCGCCTTTCTTTCACTGTAAATATGGGTGTTTTTTGCATCAAGCAAGTGTTGCATAGACGAGGTATAAGTATAGCGGCGCTATAGATATTTATGAAAATAAAGCGATTAGCATACAGGATTCATGTGACTTATCAATTTTACAAGTAAGCAAAAACGTTGCTATTTAATTCACACGAGCTTGCGACACAAATCTCGTGCCTGGGGACCATTAATTATCCGCTGGGGTGCAAGTCACAGGACTATAATGAAACAACCACAAGGCACAGCTATGCTATTCTCTTATTCACACATTCGACGCAGCGCTGCGAAAAACGGTATTCACTCATAGAACAGCTCGTCGTCGAACTGTAGGCGGTAACTCTCGACGCAGTGTAGTTCCAGCTCACGCCGCATTCGTCGCCGAGCGCTAGTGTCGTTTAAAGTGCATTAGTGAATACCATTTTTAGGCTCGACGCTGCCGCAGCGCTGACACAGCGCTGTTAGCAAGGCGGTTTCCTTAGTGAATAACACTGCTGGGCCCACCAAAACTTAGCAATTGATAGCGCAGCTATAAAAACGAACAAAGGATAATCGCTGCCGTGTAAAGAAAAGAGACGAAGACATCTGTAGTTTACCGCTGAGCGAGTAGATTCAAATATCTTTAGTAGTAATAAATCTTTATTGCTACAACCTTAAATAATAAAGTTATACAAAATCAAAACTGTTTAAACTATCGCCGCGTCTCTTTTCTTTACACGCGATGTTTTTTTCAATATCATAGCTAATTTGTCACTCTTACTCGTTTTTAGTGGGACAGTACCTATGTTTCATATTTTGTAACATATTTGTTTGGTTACATACAACCTCCCATTTTGGCAAAGGGCTTGTGTTTTCCGCTTTTCTTTGCATCAGGTAATTAACTACAATTGGTATAGCGAATATAAAAATAAAATACTTATGGATTTTGTCGATACTTCCTGTACTACATTCAGTACTGGATGCTTAGCCAAGTTGCCAACCGCTAACGCTTAGTAGCGTATCGTAGTTTTCCCTCTCTGTCACTTTTTCATATTAGTGCGACAAAGACAGTTAGCTGGTTTTCGTTTACGATTGAGGATAAGCTTTAGCGATTGGCAACTTCTCTAAGCAACCTGAAACTACTTCTTGAGACTTCAATGTTTTTCCTATTCAGTCACAGTCCGAAAACGAGATATTTTTGTAAACTTTGAAAAACTTGATCCGAAACAAAATACCTGGGGACTACGGTGATTTCTAAAATGCGATTCAATGCAGGTTCATGTTGTCAGTTTCTCATTTTATGGAACTGACACATCGCGATTCACATTAGGTCCTAAACTGATTGCTATACAAGGTGCCGACGAGGAAAGGGAAAAATTCTAACCGCATATTCCTGAGACTAAAATAAGCAAAAAATGTTAAATGAGTTTTGGTCAAATCTGCAAAAATATTTTTTTTTGTTTTTTTTTTGATGTTTTGAATGCCTTAATACATAAAAAAAGGATTTTATTAAACAAACTATCGCAAAAAATGCACTTTAAAGTTTTTTTTACATTTGCTAGGTAATTAAACTTAGATACTTTTGTTCATTTTGATTTCTGTCAATTAAGTGAAACAAGACTAAGACAACATTGTGACAAAATCGTTTCCTAAAATGCGTTTATCATAGCGTAACGGTCTAAAACGGTTTTAAGAAAAAAAAAAATCTCTTAAAATAGACTGAATCACTGAATCCAGAAAACTTCACATGACATTTTTCTTTAAATTTGGTCTTTTTCCCTTTCCTCATGGGCACATTGTATATTCTACAGGCATAATTTTATTCTACAGGTAAATTAGAACTGCGTATAAAAAATAATTAATGCAAGGGTGCGAATTCGCGATATCTGGAGCAAGCATTCTCTGAATGAATTACGAGTAAGCGTCAGTATGTGGCAAGCACATGCACGTGATGCAAGATTAATGTTAGGTCTGATGGCCTGCCACATGCCACGCGCCTAGCACGCCACTCGCTGCGAATGCACCAAGCACACTTCGTACTCCTAAGTGTACGGCCTGAGTGGCGAGCGTATAGCGGGGCGTGCAATTCGTTCGTTACACAAAACGTGTTTTGTCGAAATTCGTTGATTTCGTAGAGTGGGGGATAGAATGAGTAAATGCTCGTTTGGTCTAAATGCACCTTAAGGGATATTTTTATTCATCATCATCAGCCTATGATAGTCCACAGCTGGACGTAGGCCTCTCCTATTAACTATGCGTATAGACGCATTAGGAGGTAAATGCCCATAATCGCCACGCTGGGCAAGCGGATTGGCGATCGCAGTATGGTGTCCTGTCCACTATGACGACATTGATGACGCTGCTGCCCATCATGAATGTTTTATCATATAATGGTCAGTGACACATCAATCCCTTAGTCGATTTCGTAGAGTGGGGGATAGAATGAGTAAATGCTCGTTTGGTCTAAATGCACCTTAAGGGATATTTTTATTCATCATCATCAGCCTATGATAGTCCACTGCTGGACGTAGGCCTCTCCTATTAACTATGCGTATAGACGCATTAGGAGGTAAATGCCCATAATCGCCACGCTGGGCAAGCGGATTGGCGATCGCAGTATGGTGTCCTGTCCACTATGACGACATTGATGACGCTGCTGCCCATCATGAATGTTTTATCATATAATGGTCAGTGACACTTCAATCCCTTAGTCGACTCTTACGACACCCGCAGGAGGAGTTGGGGTGGTGACAAATGTATTCTTACTGCCGTCACCACACGGCCATTTTTATTAGGGTTCCGTAGCCAAAATGGCAAAAACGGAACCCTTATAGATTCGTCATGTCCGTCTGTCCGTCTGTCCGTCTGTCACAGCCGATTTACTCGGAAACTATAAATGCTACAGTAACGAAATTTGGTAAGGATATGTGTTGTATGAACCGCTACAGGATTATGATACTAAATTGTAAAAAAAAACATTGGGGTGGGGGCCCTCCATACATGTAACTGAGGGATAGAATTTTTTTTTAGTTGTACATAAGCGTAAGGGGTATTAATAGAAAGGTCTTTGAAAATGATATGAAGGTTTATACATCACATTTTTATTTAAGGAAATCGTTTTTGAGATATCAGCTCTCAAAGTCTGAAAAATGTGTCCCCCCCCCTCTATTTTTTAAACTACGCGATATAAAATTCTGAAAAAAATATATGTTATGCACATTAATAAACTCTATCAATGATTTTTGGTTTAATTAAATTATCTCCTATAGTTTTTGAGGTAGGTTGATTTAACTGTATTTTTTTAATAATAAATTGATAATGGTACGGAACCCTTTGCGCGCGAGTCCGACTCGCACTTGGCCGGTTTTTGTAGGAAGGATAAATTCTCATTGGATACCACCGGACCGGCCCTGGTGGCACGCCCGACTCGATTGACAATGGAAAACCGACGATGATGGCGACGGACGAGGATGGCGACCCGAAGATGGAATGCTATCCTCACTGGCCTACGGACTAAAACCACCCCCCCTTTGGGATTAGACTGTTCTTAGACAGCGTGCACTCCGGCGACGTGCATACTTTTGTTTAACATGAACGCCCTGCCGCTAATGCTCTTAGCTGGGCATTTTCGCGAGAAGAGATCCAAAAAAAAATTTTTTTAAGGTAGGTAAATTTTATGTTTTTCCTACTCAGAATAACGAGTTCTTTCAATCTAGGAGAAAAAAAGTACAAGAAAAAAATGGTCCCACATTTTTCATACATTTTACATGCTCTCCACTTTGTAACCGCTGTACAAAGTGTTTGAAAAACGGTTACGTAATAGAAATAAAAAGTTGGGACACTTTTTTTCTTCTAGTAGGATCGAAAGAGCTCGTGATTCTGAGCAGGAAAAACATAAAATTTACCTGTTTCAGAAAAATAAGTTTTTTGATCTCTTCTCGCGAAAATGCCCAGCTAGCAGATAATATAATTATTTCCCCCTCACTTAAAAGAAGTGGAAATACCCGATGTTGTATTTGAGTATTGCTAGGTACGAGTATGTTACAGTTCGTGTAATAGGTATATATATTTTGTGCCACGAATTGTTCGTGATTCGAATTGGAAAACTCGATGGGAAAAATCACAGCATTGGTTGGAGTTTAATAACCATTTATTTCTGTAAGCAAAGCAATTTACTCAATTCGATACGGATTCGGGATTCAGAACATTTTGCGATTTGAATAATAGGTATTCACCTTACATACATAGTAGTAATGCATGCAAATTACATTCAGAGAATTGAAATTTTCATTAAAAAATACCTACTGAATGCAAAACATGTTTCATCAAAAACCTGTGAACGCTCAGTGTGAGATATTTATTCAGTTTTGTTCACCACATTTTCATGGCTTTAACGATTGCTATATTTTATAAGAACCGACACAAAACTCCCAGTCGTCTGTCGTATTTAGTTTCTGAGAAAAAAATGTTCAAGATTACATCTTGAACATTTTTTTCGTCGTTCGTTCGTCGTTTTTATGACGTCATTAAGTAAAACATGTTTGTATTTTTATTTCCTCTAAATGTAAATTGATGGATTGAAATTTCTTGTCATCATCTAAATATGGCCGAACTTTAAGGGGTTAATTCTGAACTCATGATGTACTTTTACTATGGCACAGACATCCGATTCAAGAAAAAAATCGGATGTAGGTAGGTCTCATAGTAAAAGTTCATCAATATGACCTCAGCCCTCTAATGTTTGACGGTGAAATAACTGTATGTGTACTGTGTGAGTACTCAGACTAAGTACGTTTGTACATTTGTATAAAGATATTGAACTCCAGGCTAACGTCGCTTGGGAATTTAGTTCTAATGCCGGTTTTGAAATATTAATCCAAGCGCGACTGGGTAAGAAATTGTATGATAGGTAACCCGTCTTATTTAGGTATTTTCTTACGCCAATGTTGTGTTAAAGGGATGATTGATGGCAATGAGATTATGCTGTGAGAATAAATTAAGGGATGTACCTAGTTTGTTATATTCTAAATACAAATTAATTGCGTGCGAATATGTATTTACTTTTAAGAGCTCCGTATTTTCACCGAAATATGGCATTATAAAGACACTAATTCACTACTCTGGCGAGACAATCTGCAGGCTTAGCCAAGATGCCATTCTGTAATCGTATACGATAAGGGCTAAGTAATAAATGTATGAGAATGACAGGTTCAATAGTCCGTGGGCTAGTCGGTCAGAAATTAGAAAATGGTATAATTTGGGGGTACCAAGTGTCCTTTTTACAGTGGTTAGACATATTCATAAGGATGTTAAAAAAGTATGATAGACATCTCAAAGTGGTAGCTAATAGGCATACGGGCTATTTCAAGATTTCCGTTGTATGACAGGTATGGTTAAAATTAGGCGGTACACATTTTCCTTTTCACGGCTGTTAGTAAAAACGTCAAAAATGCAAGATTGCCATTTATAAGTGCTACCTAACAAAAATGGGGCCAATCAAAGATGGTGGATCTCAAGTTTTACAAAATCAAGTATATCTCGAGAACTATTAAATATATCTAATTACTCTCTTGAACAAAATTAAAGGCATATCTGCAAGCTTCATATTTTGCATATACACCATATTGCTAAAACCAACCAATAATTAATTATGACCAAATTTATGAAAATTTCCTGATTTTGATTTTTTTCGTGTCGTGTTTTTACATAGTAGTCATGACGCTAGAAAATTTTTTTTTTAAAGATAGTGTATTTAATAAGCTTTAATTTGATGTATGTAACTTGTTGGCGGTATTAAAAAAAAGACTCATAAAAAATATTTAAATTAATTGTAGTCATAATCCACAGTATACTTAGTGATTTAAGAGGCGATGGAAGTGCCACTCGTAAATAATAGTGCTTATTTCAAATAACCAAGATTGAAAAATATAAAAAACTTAAATTATTTTTTAAAGATAGTGTATTTGTATTTGACTACAATTCGTTTAAATATTTTTTATGGGTCTTTTTTTTAATACTGCCAACAAGTTACATACATCAAATTAAAGCTTATTAAATACACTATCTTTAAAAAAAAATATTTTTTCTAGCGTCATGACTACTATGTAAAAACACGACACAAAAAAAATCAAAATTACGAAATTTTCAAAAATTTGGTCATAATTAATTATTGGTTGGTTTTAGCAATATGGTGTATATGCAAAATATGAAGCTTGCAGATATGCCTTTAATTTTGTTCAAGAGAGTAATTAGATATATTTAATAGTTCTCGAGAAATACTTGATTTTGTAAAACTTGAGATCCACCATCTTTGATTGGCCCCCATTTTTGTTAAGTAGCACTTATAAATGGCAATCTTGCATTTTTGACGTTTTTATAAGCTCACTTAACAGCCGTGAAAAGGAAAATGTGTACCTCCTAATTTTAACCATACCTGTCATACAAAGGAAATCTTGAAATAGCCCGTATGCCTATTAGCTACCACTTTGAGATGTCTATCATACTTTTTTAACATCCTTATGAATA
>JALPQI010024039.1:0-18241 GCA_025490895.1 Thaumatotibia leucotreta | reverse complement strand
GAATAGCGAATGTTCGTTTGGTCTGAATGAACCTAGTGTTCGAGACGTCGGGGTGTAGTTAAATTAATTAATATATGCTACATAATTCGTTTAAATAGTTTATTTCATCAAAAATACCAAGTTCGTCAACGTTCTTAACGTTGGTGAACTTGATATTTTTCTTTGGTATAGGTAAAATGATATCTTAATTTGAATTTTATGTTGTAAGAAATCTCTTATTACGATTGAGTGTACCTACTGTATACGTAATAATCGCCGCTAATAGCAATTGCGAATAATGTAAACAAGCCATGTAAAGTATCAGCTACTTGCCTTATTCCTAAATCCATGTACCGATCTATTATTAATCAACTTTTACATACATAATTCTTATCTTAAATGATTGAAACTTTGAAGTAGTACTCGGATAATGGATTTCTTAATTATTCGCAACTTCTATTGGTGACGATTTTAGGCGTAGGTACAGCCACCTCTAAAAATATGTATACATTACAGAACTTAATTTTTTTATCATATTTATTTTCAAAACTACAAACTAATCAACTTAACCTAACCTATATCTAAGATTGGCCCTTGTGGCATTGTACCGCGGATGATGGCGGCATTTCCTCATTGTATCGCAATACTGATGCGTTCTGCGAGGAAGTCGCCAGCTCTACGGTCTTTAGTTACGTCAACCAGACGTTTCCCGATCTCAGCAAACAATTTGCGTGCGCTGGGGCCCCATGAACATAAAGTTTCTACGCCAAACGGTACAAAACGTACTCTTTGCCGAGGCCCTTATCGTATTCTCACGGTACAAGGATCAAAATCGTTAATATATTTTTGTAGCCGACCGTACTTAGGTATTTTAAGGCTGAGCCACACCGGATACGTGTGCAGCAATGCGCGTAGGTACGCGTGTGCGTGGCTTGCGCGTTGTAGCGTATGTAAATGTCATATTAGATGGCACACCGCTTGCGTGTACATGCGGTTTGGCCTTTAGTAGGGCACCTATCATATTCGCGTCGAAGGTTTGATGTGAGAATTCGAGATAGCCCTTCACAGAGTTTTATTGAACACTAATATCCGGTAATCGCTTCGTGTCTGAAATGGTCCGAATGATGTTCTCAGCACAGTCGTGCCAATATTCACGCTTCTAGGGTTACTAGATACGTAGTTGAATATTCGTAACAAAATTGAAATGCAAGTTTAGTAAAGTAATTAAATCATAAAATTACAAATATCATGGAACAATATTACGCGTTGTCAGCCTTAGTCCACAGCTGGACGTACGCCTCTACTCTTAATCGCCACGCTGGGCAAGCAGGATGGCGATCGCAGCAGTCCACTATCAAAATTAAACATAATTTTCTACAAATCAACTTAATTCCATATAAGCTCAATTAAAGCTTGTTAAAGTTGGAAATGTTGACAAGTTACCTTCATTGTTAAGTTAACTCTTCATTTTATATAAAATAACACTTGTATCTATTTTTTGAATTGATATTTAGGAGTCGCTAAAATAACTTTTTTTTTATTCAAAAATTTCTGATAAGTCTCGAAAATCTCACATCTAGCAACCCAGTTTACCAGGCCGTGAAGCGAAAGCTGCAAGGGCCCGCTTTCTCGTAGGGCTAGAGAACGGAACGCAGCCATAGACAAGTTTTACTTTTTAATGGAATTGGGTAAAAATGGCGCCGGTTGTTTTTTTAATGGCCGTGACAATGAGCTCTGTGAGCCAAACATTGCATCAGCTTGTTTATCTCTGTTGTAAAAATCTCTCTTCATTTGTATCACGCGAATGGCAACCGGCAAACAGTCGTACACAGGCCGCGATTTTGAATTTCGAACTATGGATTAATGTAAACGAAAAGACGCTTATAAGCATCCTCGGTTCATTCATCACCATCGGGGATTTGTCTTTGTCACTCCAATGAAGACGTCATTAGAATGACAGAGAAAAATCCAAGTTTGCGGTAAGGCTGCAGGTAAAAAGTGGGTGTGTTTGTGTTAAGGTGGATTTACACCTAACAAGCGAATGTTATATCCCCCACTCTACGAAATTTTTGTTCGCTACACAAAACGTAATTCGTCGAAACCCGTTGATTTCATAGAGTGGGGGATAGAATGAGCATTCGCTCGCTTGGTGTAAAACAACCTTTAATAGGTTACTGCGTTGTAAATTAAGTTCCCAATAATACATTAAACAATATGACGTGGACTGGACGGCCAAGCCAAACATTGCTCATCATTTATGAGGTACTAGGAACTTACATAAATACTGATTCATTGTTTTGGTAGTGGTCTATAGTAGTAAACGTAATAATGAGAAGTAAATATTATTCATGTACCTATGTATTTTTTATCAGAATTATTTTTTATGTACAGTCGACGTCAAAGATATCGTTACGGCTTTGGTGCCAAAAATATATTTACACGACTTTATTGCCTTGACATTAAGGTCGTGTAGGTAAATATGTATATTTTTGGCACCTAAACAGTAATGATATCTTTGACGTCGACTGTATAATAGTACATTCTGCATCAAGGGAGGTAAGTACGGAATTACTAACGAGAGCGTTAGAAGCCCGACGCCATTAGGCGGAGGGCTTTTATGACTCGAGTTAGTATTCCGCTTACCGACCGTGATGCATACAATGTTTTTCATCACACTTGCTGTCTAAGCGCGCTATTGTTTGCGCGTGCAGCGGGAGTAATAGAAAAGTGAAATTCCCTAGGGAGTAATAGAAATGTCAGTACGTCATTTAATAATGTTATTTCTTAAAACTTATTTTTTTGTCGGCAAGTGTGATGAAAAACATTGTATGCATCACGGTCGGTAAGCGGAATACTAACTCGAGTCATAAAAGCCCTCCGCCTGACGGCGTCGGGCTTCTAACACTCTCGTTAGTAATTCCGTACTTACCTCCCTTGATGCACAATGTACTATTTCATCGCACTTGCCAACCAAAAAATAAGTTTAAAGACATAATATTATTAAATGACTTACTGACATTTCTATTACTCCCTAGGGAATTTCACTTTTCTATTACTCCCGCTACGCGCGCAAGCAATGGCGCGCTTAGACAGCAAGTGTGATGAAAAAGTCTTTATTGGCGGCGGCTATGGTACAGACTTCTCGATGAAAGGTAGAGCAAGGTTTTTTTTATACATTCGTTACTCATTTCATACTCATTAAGACGAATCTAAAGAACCCAAACATGATAGGGCTCTATTGATTTAAACTTTCACGATTATTAGTCTTATCAGTCTGCCTGTGACCAAGGTGGAACGTCATGCCCGAAACGCCAGGGTAATATAATAACGTAAGTTTACGCGGTTGAAAGGGTCACAAGGTTGGCTTGGAGCTAAAGCTTCTGTGGCTACCTTCCAACTTCATTATTTTGAAATCTTACGCATCGAAACACATGTAGATATTGGGATTTCCCATACCCAAAACTAATGAAGATTATTCATAGATAAAAACATACAGGAAAATACACTTGCAAATTCATTGGTCATCAGGTCATTGGCCGAAAAGAAAGCTCTTAGTCACCAATAAGGTGCAAAGTAAGCAATATACGTGGTACCAACATAACATTGCATAAACGTGACCCAGAACTTGAGAGAAAGGTCTACGCACACTAGTATGACTGTACTCTATGGCTGAGACGAACGAATGAACGAAAACAAATGCTCGGCTGAATGGGTTCAGGCCCTTGGCTGTTGGGATTTTAAAATAGTAGACAACATTGCTCTGCGCCATTTTGTAGGTACCTATTCTTATTATATTTGTTTCATTATTTCCTGAGATAACTGTGACACTTATGTTTTGTAAAATACTTGTTAAGGCATATCACTCTTTACTAAAGCCACAAAAAGTAGGTATATGTAGTCATTTCTAACGGAAGAAAAATATGTGCGATTGGCAAAATCTGTGTTATTACTTAAAAGTCATAGCTAACAATCATGTCCAGACCCGATCTGTTTGTACTCATATTTAGTTTAAGATATCTCACACGTTTTAGGTATAGGTACAGATTTAAAAAAAAATCTAGGCACAGACAGTAGACTTATTCATTTTTGTCGTTGGTCGTTGATGACGATAGACAATAAAATTCTATATCGATAAAGATATGAAATTATGATAAAAGCAATTTACTAGCCGTAATATTAAATAAATTTACTTTATTAGGTGTTAAATGTATTAGAGATATATCGTAAATACTAGAATTATCATTAAAATGCCTAGGAAACGGTATAATTTTCTCAAGTCGTAACTGGCTGTTATTGCTCGGACCCTCGTAGAAATTTCTAGGTTGCCCTTTCACCAATAGGCAAGAAAAGCGCGGTTAGGCTACGATAAACATTGTTTACTCGTTCAAAACAAAATGCTGAAGATATGGTTACTGTGCAATGGATATCTGTTAATGATATTATGTATAAGTAGCGACACGCCCCGGCTGCGCACGGGTACTATACCTACATAAAAACCTTCCTCTTGAATTACTCTACTAAAAAATTAAAAAAATCTATTATTCTATTTAAAAAAATCTCTTCAAAATCCGTTGCGTAGGTAGTTTCAAGTTCCCATTGGGACAGAAAAAGTGACTTTATTTTATACTATGTTATGTATAATAAGTATTCGATGATATTATGGAGTTTGAAATACGTAGTTTTGTGTTCGCTTATAGTCGTCATTAGTGCTCTTTCGAGTCTGAAAGATGACCGACAGAAGTGATTCTGATGACAATTTCATGATCGTGACTGCCAGAAAAAAAAGTTTGATTTAAAGTGCAATATAGAATGATAGAATTGAATTATTAAAAAAAAAACATAAAATGTAGACTGACTGAAATGTAAATGCAAACCTAGTTTATGCCAGTGCCAGAATTAGTTACCATTTTGAGGTCAGTAATAGTTTAATCCCCTTATTCATAAACTTCTCATAACCTAGCAAACAAATTGATAATACGTATCTTTCCGATTAAAATTGGAAAGAGGCAAATTAAATGTTTATGAATAAGGGGTAAACTTATTATAATAATATACTGTGCACATAATATTAAACAGTTTCCTTAAATGCAAATAGAATAATTGCATCAACCAATTTCCTACACGATTACCTCTTTTTTACTTAACATCGATAGTTTTAATTACCTGTTCCGCTAAGGAGCCGTCAAACTTATTATGTTTGTTCCCATTTTACCTAGTAAAACACCTTTCTTTACGCACACAGATACACGTAAAGTATGACACTGTCAGACACAGGCTATGCTTGTGTGGGGCGAATATCTATACAGGGGTTTTTCTAGTGTGAGAGTTCATAGATGGAGAAATTTTCATTTGTGTGTGTGTGCAGTGTGTGTTACTTGAGTCTTGTAGTAGGGATGCGTAGGATTCGCGGTTAAACGCGAATGTGTGCGTGTTGCGTATACGCATGCAATGCCAATGGCAATTGCGGAAAACTGTGTAAAAGTTAGTTGATATTACATGAGCGGAAAAAAGGAGGAAGTCAGTTACGATGTAAGTGATATATCATTTTCTATATTATTGTTGCGTTCTAGGGAAATAGTTATGTTGTTTAGTAATAAAATGTTATTTTGTTACAGTTGACGACGAATAAAATTATATGTAGGCCAAACACGAACGTTGAAAATTGTAAATTTCGAGTAATTCCGTGCCGCTATAATAAATTTATATGTAAGGTATGATAGGGTAAGATGAAACGGTTTTTTGGATTGAGTAGGTAAGACAAGAAGTCTTCTTCTTCAGCAGCTACTTCTCCTGTAGCAAACAACCTAACCAAGATGCCATTCTCCAATCGTATCGTGTAATATAGACGCCTTACACTGCGTTTGCCTGCCCATTGCCACTTCATCTTCGTTCCTTACCGAACCATATAACTTCGTACATACCTTACGCCGCGGCCACGACATCGGTCTAAGGCGTCCGGCTTAGCGGAAAACGTATGGTGGTCCCTCTCGTACCCATATCGGCATCCAGCTCCAACCCATGGATTGGCTCGCCGCTGGTCGCCTTAGACCAATGTCGTGGCCGGGTCGTTATAGTCAAGGTACATTTTCATGTGATTTTCTGGGAAGATCTTAAGACTGCTTGCAACAGTGCAAAATATCAGGAGCTCGTAAACACAAATTATACAATGTAAATCACATTCATATTACATAATCAGCCCCTCTCAGTCCTGTCCTGTACAAACGCCTGTATATTCCGATAATCTATGTTTTCTTCCGAGTTATTAGTTAATCAATATATATTTTTTGAGCAATTTTTAACTCCTCTGGTTATTAAAGAGAATTTCGGACACAGCCGCGGATCCTTGACTTCGTTAAGTCGGATCCACGTCTGCTTCGATAAACCTACAATTTTGAGAAAAACTGTGTTTGTACGGGACATCGGTGGACTTTTTCGTGGAATGCATCTATTAACTATGCGTATTATGGACGCATTAGGAGGTGCTCATAACCGCCACGCTGGGTAAGATTGGCGATCGCAGTAGTGTGACCACTATTTATTTATTTAATAAAAAATACATTCGCAACTTACAGCTACTTAACACCATAGCGTCACGAACATTAGTTAAACAATACTAGTTAGTTACTTAGTAACACATTCGTTCTTCTCTATGATGATGATGCTGTCTGAATAGTTAATAGGAGAGGCCTAACGTCCAACAGTGAACTGAGATAACATATTAGGCTGATGATGTGATAAGTTTAATGTATATTTTACGCATGATTATTACGTATGCGTATATACAATAAAGATATTGTGTACGATTGTTATTGTGATGTAGGCAGTATTTTTTTCTTATACTTTTTCTCTTGAATGTATTCTGCTTGTATCATGTTTCTTCTTAAATAAATAAGCTTAAGTTTTATAACAATAAGTAGACGCGAAGTGTTTGTCACCCGTGGAAAATCGTCATTTGTTGCCTTTTTCTATTGACGAGATCTCAGCAAGGTCATAGAGTGTTTTTACAGTTGACGGCAAATATTGAAACGGAACGTCCTGTCCAGCCATAAGCAGTTATTTTCCAGTCCAGAGGTCAAATTCAAGTTGGTTTTTTCCTGTTTCAGCTACTACGTAAATTGGAGGATACATACCGCATGAAATCTTCCATTATCCTAAACGTCACTAACACAAAATGTGACTAATCTCAACCATTTTCCTTTTACTTTAACCTTTGTATGGTGATTGCGTACCTAAATATTCCGTGAGTAATTCCAGTAGCGACCTATTTGTCTATTTCTTGTATTTTATGGCAAATATTGCTCTCTCAATTAATTTGCTACTGTACCAATCATATTGTCGCAATGCTACGTAAGTGCTGCGCAATTGGTGGCTCATTTGCCCAAAAGTGAGGAAGGAAATGAAGCGGTTGAAACGCCAAGATAACTACCCAACCACATTCTGCATCCACTGAAATTATTTTAGCTATAGTAGAAAAATATGTCAGGTATTGCTACAAACTCGACTATAATAACGAATCGAATTGCGACCCTTGATTTTAAGGTCCCTTAATCTATTGCTCATGCTTATGTTTGGTATCAGTCCTGCTAATTGGAAACCGGTAGCAAACGATCGTATTAAGTGGAAAGCGTCTCTAATCGAAGGATGCAAGGCTCACGACGAAGGTTTCAGGCTCTAGCTGCGAAACGCAATAGGAGACACAGCAATAAGAGAGGGGACACATCACTAACTCATTCATTGGACGATCCCTTACTGCGAGATGCCAATCTTGCGGACGCCATGCGGGAGCGACAGTGTGCAGCCATTTCAAATACTGCCGCAAAAACGCTGCATGAAGTTATCAAGAGGCCTATGTTATACGAGCACCTATAATTTCATTACTTGTCACTTTAGTTTTGATATTCATCTTATACAGCATAGCATAGACTTAGCATAGCAGTCCAGCGCGGCAATGCGGCCTGCCTTCTGGGCACTCTACCTCCCCAGCAGGACCTGGGGCAATTTTTTTATTATAAATTTATGTTTGCTGTGATAATACTTTTTCTTGTGTTTTTTGAAATAAATAAGTTTGTTTCTTATATAAATTATCGAAATATTCTCGAACACCTACTTACCTCTTTATCCTAAAGAGAAATGAGATAAGATCTAATACAATTGAAATCTTTATCTTATGATATAATTGTGTTACGGTGCATAGGAGCCAGATAGCATGGGCATTAAGTTATTTCTGCCATTACTGGCCGGATCTAGTAATACAGCAGATATATCGTTTACTGCAGTCCGCAGTGCACTATTATGGAGCAGTATGTTAATGATGGTTCCATTTTTTATCGTTTGTCGTAGCTGCCAGGTTCTAAAGACTGTATCGTGTATTATAAATACAACTTTACATGGCCATATTTTTTATATTATATTTTTATATAAAAAAAGCACAGGTGTCTAATTAGTGCTTTAGTAAGCTACACATTTCATCCTGTAAGCTCGATGTACTTAAAGCATCTGGATTAGGCACAACTAACTCAATTCTCCCGATTTTGGACAAAATCTGCAAGAAAATTGATATTTTGCGAAAAAAACGATATCACACACAACAAAATCGTAGGTACTAAGAAAGACTTGCATAGTTACACATGCTTCGTAATGTCAAAAATTTACTCGAAGCCAATGTCATAGCAATTATTTTTTATAAAAATAATGTCCTGAATTCGTGTAAGGGTAATTTTAAGAGAATAATTATGGCTTGTCTCTGAAAATAATATTATTATAGTAAGCCATATTCTTCCGATCTTCCGAAAGTTAGTACGAAATTAAAATTAACTGTAACCAGCTACGTTTGCTTCAGTAAATCGTACTGCATTTTAATTTAGTAACATCTATTCTGTGCTCCCTACCATTCACTACATTGTCATAGCTCCACTCCACGTATTAAATAATAATCTCCAAATTAAAAATTAAACAAAACCGATTTCTCCAAGATCCCAGCATCACACCCCAACTTAGTGCCAACGGGATCATTTCAGTATGTTTTGAAGTCGGCTATAAAGACAGAATTATTGTCGAAATCGGTTGCCGTGACATTGATTTATTCGTCTATTTGTCGTGTACACGCTTAATGTAAATTTATGATTTATATGGTTATCTTATGCTGAGTTGTGACCCTTTTGTGGCAAGCTGTTGTGGTGTGCTATTTGTAAATGTGTATATGTCCATCGTGCTTGTCATAAATAAATTTTATTTCATTTCTTATGGATGTCAGAACCGCATCAAATTAAAATGGGACCAGTTGTAAGCATTAGCTTACAACAAAAAAAAAATCTGAAACGGTTCACCCAGTCGGAAGTTCTACATTCGAATTGAGAACCACCTCCTTTTTTGAAGTCGATTGAAATAGTAGGTACATTGTGTATTAAGTGGCACGCACAATGTTTTTCATCACACCTGTGAGGCAAAAAAAGTAAATAAAACAATATATTTTCACAAAACTACTCTAAAATGGTCTAAATCATTTCTCAAAATTAGGGATGAAATCTTGCGCGCTAGTGCGACGTAATGTTGTATGAAAATTCTTGACAGCTAAGGGCTGTCAAGGATTTTCACCCTAGGGGGTGTAATGCTGCATCTACGGCGCGCATCGCCACAGCGCATTGGCGCACTTACCGAACAGGTGTGATGAAAAACTAGTAAACAATTTGGCACGTTCACAAGATACATCAACCGAAGTAGGATAGAAGGATACGGCTGCCCTACTGTTCGCAATGTCCGCAGCTCTGCGCAGACTGCAGTGAAAGCTGCATCGCTCTAGTGCAGCGGTGTATGCATTCGCAAACGCTCTTGATACTTGACTTAACCCTTAAATAGTTTTTTTTACAGGTCAAAGTCGAAGTATTCTTTATTCAAGTAAGCTTATTAATAACCATTTTCGTATCGTCTGACATTAACAAGAGAGAGAAAAAAATCTACTACTGGTTCTAACCCTACACCGTTCCTGAGAGGAGCTAGTAAGAAAATTTAGGTCAAGGAAATAAGGTCTCAAATATCAAACGTACTAGTCAAATAACCCGCCCCGTGTCATCCCTGGCGCTGGCAATGTTCGTCACAATGTTCGTCAAGGGCATTAATATATATACACTTCTCCATACTGATCCCTTACAAATGTGTCTATATATTAATGCACTCGACTGTGCATAGTCTTCGACCCACTTTTTGTATTTTTTTAAGACAGAATTTTCAGCTCTACGCAAAGGCGAGGAGGCTGGAGAGCACGATTTTTTTTAAATTTAAGGGTTAATAAATAAATAAATATCTTGGGACATTTTTTTATGGAATACGAGGCAAACGAGCAGACGTATCGCCTGATCGTAAGCGATCACCGTCGCCCATGCCGACATTTAAGATCGGAATACATTCTTTTCTTAAGGGTTTGAAGATCGTAACGGTCCGAAAACACCGCAGCGACTAATTATTCAAGATTTTAGCTGTGCGAGGCTGGAAATTTGTAGAAAAAATAAATTTAATTGAATGGTTTTAATAAACTCACGTTAGTTCACGTTGTTAGTAAACTCACTCACTCAAAAACTCATGTGTATTTGAGTGGGTGAGATGGGTAGGCGTTTCATATCAGCCAAAAGACGTCCACTGCTGAACATAGGCCACCCCCAAACATTACCACAATGACCGGTCCTGCGCCACCCGCAACCAGCGCATCCACACATATTTTCGCCCAATATTCCGCAGTGTTTGAAGACGAAAGTCTTTAATCAGTGTGTGTTGCCAGTGATGACATACGGTACTGAAACGTGGCCGCTTACAATGGGCCTTATAAGAAGGCTCAAAGTCACCCAAAGGGCAATGGAGAGGGCTATGCTAGGGGTAGACGTTTGTCATTGCCAAACTGTATTAATTAAACAGTGATAGTTGTAACTCACCTAAACTGTACTAAAACGAAACGATAGAATCTTCTAATCTTGAACTTCAAGTATCAAAACTGCTCAGTCCCCGCCAACATTTGATAGCTAACCGGAGATCAAAAAGTGGGGAAAGTTACCCAGCGTCTACGTACCCGTTAGCCCTTCAGCAATTACTGGGCCAGCCCACAGGCATCTAGGATACCTAGATCTGTATCTAGACTTACGGCTGTATACTGAGGCAGAGAGTACTTTGTACAGGGATGGGAGGGTTCCTGATAATTACCTAATGGAGCATTCCATCAAAACATCTAGGTTCTTCTTGTCGCTTAGGTACGAGCGTTGAAAATTTCCGGATTAAATCCCGATTCTTTCCAAGCAGCTCGTTTTTTCCGAATTTTTTCGAAAAAATCAATGAAAGTTTCCACTATAATTTTCAACTCTAAACTAATGCGTATTAGATCTAATTTTCACTTTTACCAGGATAACGCGATGTCATCGAAGAAAAATCAATTGAAATAGATGGCAAGGAGTGACAGTGACATTGATTATTTCTGTAAAAACCCGAAAAAAAGGAAAAAAAAACTAAATTTTCATATATTCCCGAAAAAAAACCATTTGATTTTTTCCGACATTTTCAACGCTTGGTAGCTACCTAATAAAATGTGCTATAGCTGCTAGGAAATTTTGTCAATCTTAAAGCTTCACATCATCAGCCTATCTCAGTCCACTGCTGGACGTAGGCCTCTCCTAGTAACTATCCGTATAGACGCATTAGGAAGTAAATGCCCTTAATCACAACGCTGGGCAAGCGGATTGGCTTAAAGCGTAGATATGGTATTATTTTACCGCAACTCAGCTTACTAATTTAATTTCTCAATAGTGTTGAAAAGACAGTGTCGCTTACGATACGTTTCCATGGAATAACCGTACTGTATGTATCTAAAATTGATCTGTAGATTATCAGGAACAGTCGAAGACAAAATAAGGGGTATACAAAAACGTTCAAAAATATGTCCCAGTGCACTCTAATTCTGTGTAGGTAATAAGAACGTCGTAACATATTTATGAACGGATTCTTTCGATACTTATTTTTGCACTTGACCGAACATAAAACTATTCTATAACTTTTTTTTTTTTTCAATTATATATTCAAAATAAAAAATCTTAGGCCTAGGGTACATAGTTTTGTCACTTACCGAAGCCTTATTGGCTTAATTGTAAGTGATTTGTCGCAAATTACACTTTTGCTTCTTCTTAACTTAATATGGTAATTAAATGGTATCTAATAACAGTTTATAAAGTGACTTTTTAGGACTCTTTTACATTTAACAGCTTTATCTATTGTTTCTATTTTATTTAGTAACGCTACAGGTAAATCATTCAATATAAGAGGTAACATGAAGTCAGAGGTACACTTTCCATAATGATTTTTACAGCTAGGCAATAAATAAGGTGGTAAGTATGCCAGATTTCTTAAATTACTACTACGTATTCTCTTTTTTAATTCTTTTATATTATAAAGATTATCATTAAATTACTACATTGGTTAAATGATATAAGTCATCTTGTTTCAGGGTTCATATCTTGTTGGTGTTTCTTACAACTATTAGGTAAATTTTATCTTCGATTCCGTCGTTGAAAGCAGATTATCATAATAAACGGAGGCTTGATAAACGGATAGGTACTGTACTTACATAGTGGATCACACTAAAACCAAATGTCTATGCACACGTCGCTAAAAACGGTTGGTTGTTAAATGCGAAGTCGTACTAAACGGACTGCACTGTACCTATAAGATTGTCCATGATATTATTCATATTATTATGATACATTGTGATTTATCTATATGTTCACTTGTGGGCGTGTCGTGTCATAGTGAATTCCCTATTACGATCGCCATTCCGTTTGCAACTTGGCTGAATTACAGTTTTATTTGTATATAAGGTAAGGTGGGGTAAGAAACGGTTTTTTTAATGGGGTAGACAAAAAGCTGCCAGCAGACGCTGTACCAGAAGGACCACTTATTGTCTTACCCCTTTAAAAAAACCGTTTCATCATACCCCACAGCTAACCTATACAATTTTATTGCAAAAACTGAATGACTCAACGTTACCCTACATTTTATAATACCCACCCGGCTAAGCGCGTCAACAATCAATTATCTCCGTTAATAGGCCGCATCACCCAGCTGAACTAAAGACCTAGAATACCAACATTACAATGTATCCCCTAACGGTAAACGCTTCGAATCGGTGTAATCATTACCGCAAACTAGTGCAGCCAACACAATAAACGTAAAATAAAAGAACAATGGCAACTGGCTTGATAAAAGCCGCTTAAAAAAAGCTGGTGTTCCAAATTCAAATGATTTCCCACACGTAACGTTACGCGGGCGGCCATCCAGCACAGGCCGTTATACGCGCGGCAGTGACCCACATTACACTTGAACATTTTCGCTGTGATCTTGCAACTGGTTTCTGAGCTAACCTTAATGTAAATATCTCTCTTCGTAACATCCACTACCGGCTTAGCACGACTTTCTACAGCTTAAACCTGTGTCTATGCAGCGATGGATGGGAATACATGTTGAGATGTACTGTGGAATTGACTAGAAATGTTTAGAATGGCTTGCTCTGCCGCGCTTTCTGATTTTGCCGAGAAATTGTTGAAGCCATTTCAAAGTCACGTAGTTACTTATCGGCTATTACGTAGGATGCTAGGCTATTTATTATGTTGGTGCTATGAATCATAGGTTGTAACAAATGGATCAGGGTAATAGATCAGTGTATTTAGTGATCTATGTGCGTTGTATTTGAATAATTGGGAAAACAACGGGGAAACTACGTCGAGAAACGATTTGAGAACATAAAACATTACATTTTAGGTGCCTAATCGAATTATTTAGACAAACGAATATTGGTTTGTTTCGCGCTTTCATAATTTCTATATCATGATATTCATGATTCATCATCAATGACGATAAAAAGAGATTTCTACTTATAAACTGGCCCCAGTACTGTATGTAGTCATACCTGTAATAGTACATTACGACACAAGTGCAAAAAACATGAAATTCGAAACGAGTGGCGATGTTTTAAAATACGACCGAAGGGTGTTTTAAATCGACACGAGTTACGAATTTCCTTTTTGCATGTGTCTCGTACGACGTTTTTTAGTATAGATGGCCCTCCGAAGTTTTGTGAAAAATTTTTGGTGTGCTGGGTTGACCGCCTACCGTAAATTTTCACTCTTTTTTGCCGGTACTATATTTATTAGATAGGCAGTGGTGACGGCAGTAAGAACACATTTATCACTACCCCAACTCTTCCCGTGGGATGTCGTAAAGAGTCGACTAAGGAATTGATGAACTTTTTTTTCTTTTTTTTATGTGACGAAGGTAGACAACTGAACTCTCAGCCCACCTGATGGAAAGCAGGAACTGAAGCCCATGGACATAGTGACCAAAAAATCGCCATTGCGCTGCCTACCCTGAGGACTTAGATGGACTGGCTCTATCTATATGCCAGTAATTACACCGGCTATCTTACCCCCAAACCGGAACACAGTACTAACTATTTAGCGGCAGGTTAACGGGTAAGACGGTGGTAGCTATTCGGGCGGACCCTGCACGAGGTCCTTACCCATATATTTATTGAAGATTGGTCATGGGTAGCCGCGTCATGATTTGTAGTGGACATACTACGAGTAGGTACTGCGATTACAAACCCGCTTGCCCCGCGATTTACAACCCGCTTGCCGAGGATTACTCTCCTAATGCGTCCGTAGGCGTAGGTAAATAATAGAGGAGAGGCGTATGTCCAGCACTGGACTGAGAGAGGCTGATGATGATGTTTATCAGACTAACCTAAACCCTAACTTAACCCCTGGTCCGCCGCTGTCCAAAATGTAATAGTTTAAATTATAGCCCAAATAGCTTGTGATGGAGCCGTTACGGAACCCTGTGAGCGTGAGTCCGACTCGCACTTGACCGGTTTCAATATTTCTAGGCCATCCGTATGACACGCATAAAACCATATCACGCGATTATCATCAGTGACTCTCCGTACTTGTGGGGCATTACCGCTATTATATCTACGGGCGTTCGTTTAGCCTAGATACAAATAATAATCTGTGACTCGAGTGCAAAAGGGTCGATCTTAAAAAAATACATAAGGAAATTGGGGTAAGATGAAACTGTTTTCAGAGTGGGAAAAGACAAAAAGTCGTCCTTCTGGCACAGCGTCTGCTTTTCTGAAATGACGTTCACCAGGGCGGCAGCACTGAGGCGTCAGGTCCAGAAACTTACTATCCGGCTCGGGACCTCTCTGAGTGGATGATGGGCCCGACTCCCGGCCCATCATCTGCAGGTCCCCCTTACGGCAGCTGCATTCGGCCTGCAAAGACTCTGCGCCGCCGCCCTGTTCTTCTCCGGCGCTGAGGGGGCGCATCTGCGTCGTCCTCTCGCGCAGGCTCTGCCATTTCCTTCTGCGCTATGACTTCCGCGCAGAAGGTGGCCACCGAGACTAATCTAAACCCTAACTTAACCCCTTACCGCCGCTGTCCAAAATTTAATAGTTTAAATTATAGCCCAAATAGCTTGTGATAGACATCACTCGGCACTCCAGGGGTTAATATTAAATCTATTATTGCATTGAACTAAGACTGCTATTAGTATTTTCTTCGGTTAACGAGATTTCATCCGAAAGGGAAGTGATTTATCAATGATTGTCGTGTTCTTGTACAGATGGTGCGAAAACATGCGTTCGTAATTTTTTTTTTGACATGACGCACCATGATTTTTCGAAATCTTTTTAAATGTATACGTATTTGTCAGTTGTGGCTTATTAAGTAATTTTTTTGGTAGTTGTGCTTCTGCGAGAATTGGCAAAAAATATAACCGAAAAAAAAAAACATTTTTTTTTTTCATCCAAGTTTGAAGATATGAATGTCTTTAAAAATATGCATTATGAACCCCATTTCACGCTCTTTAATTCTGAATTTATTTGGTCACTCACGCTTACTTGGTTTAGTTAATATCACAGTTTAAAGATTACCATGATTTATGACATTTTCGTGAATAAGTCTGAAACAAAAGAAGATCGGAGGCTGATATTACGCATCCAGTGTTCTTAGGGCTTCCCACTACTGCACCTCAAATTATAACCAAATCCCTTGAGGGGGCCACTCTTGTTAGCTTATCCTGCTAGACCCTTTGAACCCTAACAGCAGTCAATAGAGTCCAAAACCAATGAAACCATATTTGGCTTCGTATGCATTAGAGGGTTAACAAAACTTTAAAATTGACACATGGGAACACTTTAGCCAAGAAAAATACGAATATTATTGAAAAATCGGTATCCAATTGTATTCCCTGTCTCGGAATCTTCAACATAGAATGTGTGGGTGTAGAGATATGTGTATTTTAGGGATGTATGTGCTATGCCAAGTCCACTTGACAAGTTTAGTTAAAGTTTTGCACCCATAGTTCCGACCCCTATCAGAAATGTGCTATTAGATATCACGACTTCGATATTGATAAAAATTGGTAGGCTGGTAGAGTCAATGATCCTGAGCAAGATCCATCACATTTCCCAAAATGTTAGTATGAAATATTTAGTTTTTTTTACTAACAATACATAGGAAAAAAAGAAATCTTACATACAAACGTGATCTAACTGTACAGTCAAAGGCAAAATAAGATGTACACAAAAATGTTCAAAAATATGCCCCAGTGCACTTTAATTCTGTCGTAATATATAAAGGTGCGGTTAAACTAAAAGAGCATTCGCTGTTCTAGCGCCCGTTCTAAGAAATCAACCAATCGCGTTTTGCGGTACACAAAACGTGATTGGTTGATTTCTTAGAACGGGCGCTAGAACAGCGAATGCTCTTTTAGTTTAACCGCACCTTACAAGGATTCTTTCGATACATGTTTTTGCGCTCGACTGTACAAACTTTTTGAGAATTGCATCACAACGCAGTAAATCAAACGATACGGAACCCTGTGAGCGTAAGTCCGACTCGCACTTGGCCGGTTTCAATCTTTCTAGGCTATCCGTATGACACGCATAAAACCATATCACGCGATTATCATCAGTGACTCTCCGTACTTGTGGGGCATTACCGCTATTATATCTACGGCCGTTCGTTTAGCCTAGATATAATAGTACATTGTGCATCAAGGGAGGTAAGTACGGGATTACTAACGAGAGTGTTAGAAGCCCGACGCCGTCAGGTGGAGGGCTTTTATGACTCGAGTTAGTATTCCGCTTACCGACCGTGATGCATACAATGTTTTTCATAACACTTGCCGACAAAAAAAAAAAGTTTTAAGACATAATATGTCAGTGCACACGGAAAGGTACCTTGTCACGACTCTTAAAATAAACCTTATAATTATGTTCTTGAATAAAGTCCATTTTAAACACCATGACGAGGTACCTTTCCATGTGCATTGTGCTCTGACACATATTATTAAATGACGTACTGACATTTCTATTACTCCTTAGGGAATTTCACTTTTCTATTACTCCCGCTACGCACGCAAGCAATGGCGCGCTTAGACAGCAAGTGTGATGAAAATAATAATCTGTGACTCGAGTGCAAAAGGGTCGATCTTAAAAAAAACATAAGTTGGGGTAAGAAGAAACGGTTTTCAGAATGGGGTAAGACAAAAAGTCGTCCTTCTGGCACAGCGTCTGCTGGTAGCATTTTGTCTTACCCCATTCAAAAAACCGTTTCATCTTACCCCAACTATGTTTCATGTTTCATAATTATAGTATTACATTGTTAATTTTGGGGGAGGCCTATGTTCAGCAGTGGACGTCTTTCGGCTGATATGATGATGATGATGATGATGATTGTTAATTTTAAGATCACTTATGGAATTTGCTCACGCTGTTTACTATGCGCACTTTATTAAGCCGCAGTGTATTAACTCTAATTGTAATTCATTTAATAATTTACTTACGTCGACAGATATTAGTGTTAATCCATAAATAATATTTCTGTTTGCCCTGAAAACCAGCGCCATAACTAAAGCCCTTTAGTTATCGGCATAATGCTGAGTGGCATCCATTTTGACGCTTTGTACTTAGTTTAAGCCTTAACATAGATTAAGTTTTTTTTTATTTCTATTTTTAGCATCAAATAAACATTTTTCATTTCATTTCATTTCATTCATTTCAACTTACCTTAGTTAAGGCTTTAATCAAAATAAAAATCACGATTGAGGGTTTTCTGAAAAGACTGGTAAACGTCTTTTCAGAAAACCACGGCGGAAGCACTGAGGCGTCAGGTCCAGACACTTGTCTAAATTCTCAGAGCGCCTATAGTTTCGTGTTTAAATGTTTTGTATG
>JALPQI010024038.1:0-23148 GCA_025490895.1 Thaumatotibia leucotreta | reverse complement strand
ACTGCCTATTCATATTCATTATAGATTTTCACGTACCTTAAGTGAAGTAATGAAATAACACATACACCTATCTACTTTACGTACAAACAAATAGGTACGTATACCTAATTGCAATATTGGTACATCGAGAAGAGACAAAAAATATTGCGATTGTTGGCCCACCTCACGGGCCAAGCTCTGGGGAATCCTTGGGCTGCTTTTAATTGATAATTCGTAATATATTCGTACAGTTTTAATTAAATAAAACAAGTTACAAGAACACTTCAGCGTCGCTTGACATTCTTAAAAAAAGTAGTCTCTCACAGATAACATAAATTGACTTTACGCGCCAAAAATGCACATTATGGCGGGATATGAGAACTGTCACAATGACAACTACAATGTTGGTACACTGTATTAGCCTTGCTATTTTATTAACAATGATACAAATTATTATGACAGATAACTTGTGACCGCAATATCTTCTCCCTAAATCTAACAATAAATAGCCTCGGGGTGACCATATATAAAAAGGATATTACAAAATATGAAAATGCTAACACGATATTTAAATAATCATCTCCAGGAACCGGTATTTAAAATTGTTCTGTACGTTATTTTTCAGGATTAACGTTTTTAGATTTGATCAAACGATTTTTTTAATTGTTTACTGTTTTCACCACAATTACAATGTATCGATAAATTTATTGAACAGAACCGGTCGGGTGTTCATCGTTTGTCGTCGTTAGCACCTAGCACCACATCATATACAAGACTTAATTGTCATGTCTGACTCCGTGTTACTTACTTATTATTATGTCAAACTACCTACATATGTAAGTTGTAGAATGAGTATATTGCAGCTCAATCGTACTTTAAAAGTTCGTTCTTTAAAAATCATTACACCGAATTCATAACACTATTTAGGAAATTATTATACCATTCAATTTCTATGATCAAATCAATTTCTATCTGGGTAAATTATACGCCCGTATAAAATAAGTGCACACGCTGTATAACAAGTAGGTACTTAGTCAATTCGAAGTGACTTTGAGCATCTGACATTACTTGAGTATTATATTACTTTCAGTACAATTTTGTATTGCTGTATGATGCTGGTCATGATAGGGTACAGAAGATAATTTTTATTTAATTTTCTTTATTGGGGCATTTTCACTTTTAGGGACACCCAATTAGTTAAACTTGATCGGCGTAGTTCTTAATTGTTCGTCACCCAAAAAGTGAAAATGCCCATTGGAGTAACAAAAGGATTTTAGTGATAATAAAAGTGTTTAAAATCTGAAGTGGGTACTAAAACATAATGCTTAACTTTAAACCATATTTATCAATCGAAAATTTTGCTTGGGTTGCAATATGTACTTGTATTTTTTATACTAATTATCAAATACCACAACGTGTGAAAAATAAAAATGGTTCTCAATTTTTTTTAACCAACCGCACCGGTATTTGGGAATTCTTCAAAAAGGTTTTTTTCTAAACGGAATAATTTGCGTGAGGGACACTTTATCATCATGCCAAAAATTGGGCTGAACTGAACGAGATCTAGTAATTTTTGGTAATACATACGTCATTAACCGTTAACCAAAATTTATCTTTCATTCAATCAACGATATCAATGAAATGGAACCATCAGGAACAAAATATGGAACCATCAGCGCGCGAGTACGACTCGCACTTGAAAACCTGCCTGACATGAGAAGGTACCTACGCACCCTTACAAAGAAAAATGCCTTTCCAGTGTAACTATTTCAATGTAGACAACAGTGGTGGTTTTTAAAGCAAGGGTGGCACGTGGCGGCCAGCGGTCAGTCGTCACCCCGCGGTCGACCGGTCGATCCGCCATGGAAAACTCGCACTGAGCGCTCAAGACGACGCCATGACCGATGACATACCAGGTGAATTGTGTTCTATTTTCAAACGAATGGGCGATTTTAGGCGCGAAGTTGAGTCATAGACAATTTAGGTTTTTGAAGTGTTTTTTAATAAGTGGTTTATTTTTTTTAAACCGTAGCCCTTACTTAATCGCCGGCTTTTTATAGCTTCTATAGGTACCTACAGAAAAATTGTTCAAGGATTTCTCATAAAATATCACTATTTTAACGGATTTAAAACGTAATAAATATAAGGGCCTCGGCAAAGAGTACGATTTTGTACCGTTTGGCTTGGAAACTTTAGGTTCATGGAGCCCCAGCGCTCGCAAATTGTTTGCTGAGATAGCGAAACGTCTGTTTGCTGAGATAGCGAAACGTCTGGTACTAAAGACCGAAGAGCTGGCGACTTCCTCGCACAACGCATCAGTATTGCGATACAGCGAGAAAATGCCGCCAGCATCCTCGGTACAATGCCACAAAGGCCAATCTTAGAAGGTTAGTAAGTAGTAGTAGTTAAATGGTACAGTTTTCGAACCCTGTAAAGTGTTCGAAACGTCGGGATGTAGTTAAATTTAATACGCGATATAATCCATTAAAATATTTCTCTATACTTAGTTAACACAAATTAATTTCTAGTAAAATAAAGCAAGTATTGGAAGAGTGTGTCGTGACATGGAATTATTACCTGCTGCACCTAATGACACGCTTACGCCTTGGCTTATTTTTGTAATCGTGTAATTTTATTTTATCATTATTTACAAGGGGAATAAAATACCTACTGTATTATTTATTACCTACAAAATGTAGGTTACGATAATGATGAAGGAATGCATATTTGGGGAACTCCTCTATTTTCAAAGTAAACTTACCGTATGATTTACGTTTTATTTCTTTCATAGAAACATGTTCTGTAACCGCTGAATGATGATGATGTTGATGAAAATACTATAGGTAATATCTGAAAAATATCATGGATGAATATGGCACGAAATCGACTATCTGATTGAAAAAGTATTTCTTGCAGTTAGAAAATAAAGAGTTTTAAGGACGTTCAAAAACGCAAACCGTAATGCCTTGGTCACACCATAGCATACGAAACGAGAAGAACATTTCTAATTCTTTATCCAGGAAAAGATTCATGGGAAAATATGATACGATAACTTTTAAATCCTTCAAACTCAAGTTAACTTGTTTTTTAGGCCTTTTACGTTGTGGTATAGGTACTAAGTATATTGAATTGCCAAACGTCGGTAAACCAACCAGCGGGACGTTGCTATACGTTAGAACAAGATATCATACATAACATCGTGCTTACTTTTTCCCATAGCCTACGGGCTTATTACCATGTATAATAATATGCAAGTAAGTATGTAGTTTGGTGCAAGTAAATAATGTTTTGACATGCGTATAATAAGTAATCCATATTCAATTATAAGTTTCGGCTTCATTTATTAGGCACAGGGTCTCACCGCGTGCTACTAAGCTAGTTATCAGCTATCACCGCCGGACGACTCATAAAAAAACAGACACTTATAACACTTATAATCATAACTTTAAAGTGTTCATATTATTTATGACTAAATAACACAGTATATAATTATTTTTCTTTACTTGGATTTATACGTTTTTATGAACGTGGTATGAAAATATACATAAATATATAAATATATCAGAGACCAATTCCAGCATCTCGCAAAACTGATTAAGAAAATTAAAGCGGATTAATTGAAGTAATTCATTTCATAGATATGTAGTTCCTTAAAATCAAAGGTTGCAAGGATTAATTAAAGTATATCAGAATGTCAAAAATGTAAATAATCAAAAATGTAGAGCCATATGTCTGCTCACAGCCTTGGCGAAATACATTGCCTAATGGTACAGTTCAAAAAACACGTACCTATATTAGTTACCTACACCGCTTCCTACAGTTATTTACTTCTCTTCTACGATAATGTTAAGTACATACACTTATTATTTCTGTGAGCATATAATTCACACCGTCTTACGTATGGTAATGTTTGATTCGCATGCCACCGCCCCGCCCCCGGCACGGCCTACGACATCGTTACGCGACTATAGATTTCATAAGCACTTGTTTTTCTATTTTTGTAGTCTGGGCAGCCTGTAGCAAAAGCAAACCGGAATGACGAAGATAGGCCCGTAAAGTTACTTGACATCTTTATAAAATCATAGTTAACTCTATTTCGTACGATAAATAATATACGAAAGACGTCGCATGGTCCTAGTCCTCAATTTTAAATATCATTGACCTGTTTTAATAGAGAACAAAAACATCATGATTAGTAACTATTTTATAAAAAAATAAACAATGCGTGAAAATATATACCTATACAGGGTGGTCCAAACCTTGACGTCAAAAAATTTTTTTTAGATTCCTCACGTCATGGGCTATCAGAATATTCCAGAATATATATAAAAATAAAGTAAAATTTCGTATAATAACTACACAAATTGAGTTTTCGTGGTTTTCTGTCTTTGTTTATTGATAAGAACAACAAAACAGGCGAAATTTTACTTTATTTTAAAATAAAAATTTTTGAAGCATTTTTTAAGTTTATTTAACCGACTACTCCGAAAAATCCTCATCATTAAGTATCACTTTTTTCTTGCTTTTACGAAGGCTTAAGGTCTAGGGCAGGCTTAAGGTCTAAACATAGCCTTTGGGATATGTTTTATTTTTTTTATTTACGTACTTTAATGCTATTTTGATGCGTTTTTAACGTAAAATTTTGAATTTGGTATTTTTTTATCCTACTTGTATCAAAGTGAGGACGTTAATTTTTTTGTCAGTAAATGTTTTATTTGTAGTAATACTTTTACAAAAATAAACTATTAAAAAAACCCAATAGTTTTTTTTTATAAAAAAAATTCTTCACTCCAGAATATCTCAAAGAAAAAAAATTTCAAAAATTCATAACTCGAAAACTAAAAAAAATCGGCTAACATACATGGGGTATATTCTGATAGCCCATGACGTGAGGAATCTAAAAAAAATTTTTTGACGTCAAGGTTTGGACCACCCTGTATGTATATGAAAAAGACGGAACCGTTATAAAATCATTAGTAACGTGTTATGTATTTTAATGATTCACGGTTGTAATAGCCCTGACCCTGTCTATTCTTATCTAAGATTAAAAGCTTCTGAAAATGCGAATATATGTATAGTTTCTACGGTCTACCATTATAAATATGTTTATTGTAGTTTCTGGAACAATTGATTTAATTCGAGGTTGTTTATACTATTTTAATTTATTCCATACAAATAAACAAAGAATTACAAAAGAAAAGAACAAATTAAAACTAAAAATATAATATTAAAACTAAACTTACCTACAAAGATAAAATCCTATAATAAAAATAACACACCCTCCAGCAGGTCCGCTTGCGGCATGGAGCCCATAATGCTGGCGGCGTTACCTCTCTGCACTGCAAGAGCGATGCGTTGAGAGAGGTACGCGCCAGCCCTTTGGTCTACCTATGTAGCCAAGTCTGTAATTACCCTGTATACAAAGACACAGGGTCCGGCTTCGAATCCTATTGAAAGGGCATCACTATATGTTTATAAATATATTACTTGAATATGAAGTCATGGTTTTTTTTTTAATATTTAAGTATACACGGTGTAACGTCAGCATTCCGAAAGATTTTAATGCTGGATTCCTGACCATATTTAGAGTCTTTAATGTTATATAAAATTTCCTGGATTCGGCTTGGTTTCAGAGATAATCAGCCTTTTCTCGAAATAAGTCTTTCGACGTAACTCGTCATTTAACTTCTTTTGGATTACAATGCTACCACAATGTGTTCTAATATTACCACACCTTTAGCCTGACAATCAAAAAATACGAATAGACTTGACGAAATAACCTCTACCTAAAAAAACAAATGAAATAAATAATTTAAACAAATTGTTGTTATGATAAAAAGTACTGAAAATGTTAAAAAGTAATCAAATCGGCCTAAAAAAAAAGAAAAATTTTTTTTTGGTGGAATTGACATTAGGTCTCATAATATTTTTTGTATATTTTGATGTTTAGAATGCATAGTTGAAATCTTTCGCAATGCTCGCGTAACACCGTGTATATCCATTAGGTATATGTATATGGTACTATCAACAAGTCCCAAACCATAAGCTGCAATTGAGTCTTGGCTTAGGTTGATTTCTTGTGATATTTATACATATTTGTCCTAAATTTGGTAAATAATGTATTTTTTTAGGTGACTAAATATATCGACAAAAAAGTTAACTAACTGATAATATTTATAATAATGGCCCGGCTATTTCAGACTCATTACTTTTTATTTGGATAGGTGCCAACTACAAACTTATTGCCTGTTATGTATTCAAACGTTATAAAATTATCATAATAAAACGTTTATTATAAGTGGCATTAAGTGATTTCATAGACCTTGACAAGTCACATAAAAACAGCCGTTTTACTGGTAAAGACCCAAAACTTTAGTAACCAAAAAATATGTAGACAGACTTACTGACTTGTAGTTTCTACTTTTATAAAATGAATAATTCATAAATTGTAATACCTACCATTGTTAGATGTAATACTTATTGATTTGTAATACTACTATAGTTTATTTGCTTAAAATCCTTTGATCAAAGGTCTAAATAAAACATAGAGAAGAGAATTAGAGTGAGCCATCGTCATCGAACGCGATGCACTGCAATGTAAGGCGAGTTACGGCCATACCAAATCAATAACGAATCGAAGCGCAATTATAAAGTTTCAATAAGCCTTCATACAGGCGTAGCGCAAAATCTTTATCATTCGGCTTTTGACAGAAACGTCAGAATCCATATTACTAGCACAACCATTTTCAGTATCCATTACTGAAGCTAAGACAGGAAGATGGATTCGGATGTTTCCATGAGAAGCCAAGAAAAAGGATTGTGCACTACATCCGTAACACGATTTAAGCTACGCCGTAGATCGTAGCAATATTTCTCTTGTAGCGGCAATCGTGCGCATACTATCATATTTTCACGTCCAAAATATGATATTGGTTGATTGCACGAGTATATACTCTATAGATTTTGTAAGTAGATTTGGTACGAGTACATAGGAACATTATGTGTGAAAATTCGTAGGTACGTAATAAGTAGATACAGTCAACCAATCGGAAGTAGCAATGTACAAGACGCAGAACATTTTCAAAATTGCGGGAAAATTATCGGAAATTTCCTAGAATTTTCATCAGAATTTAAAAATAAGTAAGAAAAAGAGAATTGAGTAAACAAGGCATAAAATATACCTTAAAAGGCATGTATATACAACGGTTTTAGCATGATTAGATTGCTTGTTGCTTGTAAAATTTTAATTGCCGAGGACATTCTCTATAGAAGTTTCGCAACTTATGAAACTTCTCTTCGGTAGGTAAATTGCTAACCGGACGAAACCCTAGGCTAGACCACTCAGGAACTATGTCTAAGTATCGTTATAAATATAATATCATATTGTGAGAAATATCTTCCTATTTGTTATTTTGACATGGTTCTACAGTGGTCTGGGGTTTCCAATTGGTTGAGTGTACCTACCCACTTTACAAAATCCTTTTCGGGCTTTAGAATGAAGAAAACTCACACCTATTACTCGCCAACACAATACAAGTATTAATTTACATGTACAATTTTCCACCTAAGTCTATAAATAAAGCGCCATAACGCCATTATTAACTCTTAAGGCTCTGAGTTACATTATTCATCACGCTGAAAATGACGTCATTGGCGAGTGAGAATTCTTTTTGACCAAAGTGCTCTTTTTGTTCGTGAACCATAATTTCCGGCGACCTTGGAGGTTACGGTGTAATCTGATCAGATTCCTATCATCCAGGATTTACCGGCAGCCATTTTGTGGCAGCATGTTGGTTAAAGTGAAAAGTTAATTTTACACCGGTTTATCATGTTAGAAAGAAAATATACAAAATCCACTGCCTTTGGTAACTCGTAGAGGTATTTGAATTGTTTTTTTTTTCTAAAGGGCATTTTAAAATATTTATTCTTGTTGACTATATACCTTGAATTCACCTTAAATATAGTAAGTAGATAGCGTTTTTGCTTAAAGACATAATGTTATTTTTTAAAGTTAGTAATTCTGTATTCATAGATTTTCTAAAAAAAACTTGCTTCGTCTTAACTAATAATTTTGATGCAATTTGAGTCAGACATTTGACATTGTTCCTTTCTTAAAAATTCTATGTCAGCGTTATTCTTTCGATTGGCATCATAAAAATAGGGGTGTTTTTTTTTCATATTTAAATCAGGCGATGCGTACATTTTAGAAAATCTTTGAATGCAGGGTTACTATTTTTTTAATCACATAGTGTTCTTTGATATTGAAGGTACTTTACCTTCATGTCCCATAGTTTTGGGACATCCTGTATTTTGATTTAGTTACGAAAACTAAACTTTGGTCACAAAAGACGAAAAAACAGCTTAATACGATTGACAGGTAGAAAAACTCTTTAGGTTTGTTATTACGCAACCGTTCCGGAACTGAATTTAGAAATTTAAAATAACACAGTCCAAAACAAATCCTTTAGAAATAAATATATATTACTATAAGTATTATTTAAATATAAATATTGAAAACACTTTTAATTTTAGTAACGAAAATAACAGTGTTAGTAATTTTTAAGAGCTTAGCTTTAAGAGATAGTTTGACAGTGAATTGTTGTAAATAAAAGACCTCGTGCTTTCTGTTTTTATGTTCTCTCTAAATGCTAAAAAACGAACTATGGAGCTTACCTATTATTTCGTCGTAAAGAATACCTTCTACAGTCGTCATCATAATTTATAACTATAACTAAGCGATCGAGTTCATAAACAACGGAACGCGACTCAATCGTCAAGTTCAAAATTGCATGGACAGTTTATGAATGAATTTATTCATAAATTGTCCATGCAATTCTGAACGCCACTGTACATGTTCCGAATTGTACCTACACATGTTTGTAAAAGCGACTATATACAAAACTTTACACAGTATAAAGAAAGCCGGTAATGAAATTCAAGGCAATAAGGTCACAGACAGAAATAGCTCAGAAATCCGCCCTAATTGTAGATCGTGTGCTCGTAACATAGATCAAACTGCGCGGAATGTTTGCTGAACTAACTAGTTGTGTAGCTACTGTAATTACCTACTCTCTTTCAACTAAAAGATATAGGTTACTAAAGCATTAAATTCAGGTTTTGAATTATGAATTCCAACAATTACTTCAGTTTAAAACAGGAAAGATCAAAATTAACTTTGAATTTCTCTTGAAATATATGTGAAAAATAGTGGCCAACTTTGGGCTCCTAAACGGTGTGCAAGATAAAGAAATATCAGACACTTAATGGTCATAATCATAATACTTTCTGTTTGCTTTCCTGCGAACTATCGATTCCTGAGCAGCATTTTATGAAATATTCCCAAAACCCTAACTAAGGTATAACCGAAACCAATGGCTCGAACGGTATTTCTTCACTAGCTTTAGCTCCATATTAGATACGCTTTTACTCCTGACTGGGCTCGGAACATCGTTGTCACTTCAATGAAGGCGTCAGTCGAGAGACGAAGACAGATGCTTTTCGACTCTATTCAGTGATATGAAAGTTGTAAAGTAGTAAGCCACATTTATTGGTGATTGTACTAATCGTTTTTACATTATCCATAGATACGGGCGCCGTATTTACTTTCGGCAAATCTCACTTCGCCGACAACGAACCGAGTCACTTCTTCATCAAGAATGACCCCATCGTCGCCATATCTTGCGGAGACGAGCATAGTGCCGTCATATGCCGTAAGTATGAAGCCATGATATGCCGTAAATTGTAGTGCCATCACAGACCGTACACCGAGGGTAATATGATTCTGATAATGTCGAGTGTGTGCGAACAGTAGGAAACAGCTAAGGTTAGATACTAATGATGCTACTATTTCCTGAACGCATACGATTCCTATGACATGTAATAATAATAATCATCATCATCAGCCTATATCAGTCCACTGCTGGAGAAAGGTCTCTCCTATTCCTATTACATATGCGTATCGAAGCAATAATAGGTGGTAAATGCCCATAATCGCCACGCTGGGCAAGCGGGTTGGCCAGTAGTGTGTCCACTATGATGACGCTGCTACCCGCCATCAATGTTCGATAAATAAATGGTCAATGATACTTCAATCCCTTTGTCCACTCTTACGCCGCGGCCACGACATCGGTCTAAGGTGACCCGCTTAGCGGAAAACGTATGGTGCTCCCTCTCGTACTCGTATCGGCATCCCGCTCCAACTCATGGATTCGCTCGCCGCTGGTCGCCTTAGACCAATATCGTGGCCGGGCCTTTACGACACCCACGGGATGAGTTGGGTGTGACAAATGTATTACTCTATTACTGCCGTCACCACACGGCACGGCTAACATGTAATTACTGTACCGGAAGGCGTAGCGTGGGTAGGCCTCCGTCAAGGTGAACTGATGGCCTGGTGGAGGTCGCAGAAGTCCGCAGGACCGGTGATTATGGCAATTTTCGGGGGAGGCCTATATTCAGCAGACGACGTCTTTGATGATGACGTAATCGCTGTGACATGCTAACAATAAATTGTTTTCTTCAGAAAATGGACGAGTGTTCGTTTTCGGAGGGAACGCATGGGGGCAGCTGGGACTTGGCCACAAGGACGAGGTGACGCGACCCTCGTGCGTGAAGTGGCTCAAACCACATCGAGCGACGTTCGTGGCCTGCGGTCGCGCACACACTGTATTCGTCACAGGTATCTGCTGGCGAGTGTTAGAATAAACACAGATGGAAATTGGTCACAAGGACGAGGAAACGCAACCATGGTTCGTCAAACCTCACTTTACGACTTTTGTGGCCTGCGGTAGCGCGCATACTGTATTCGTTACTGTATACATTATCTATCATACAATTTTCAGTAAATGTGTTAGTACCTAAAGCCAGGATATAGCTGATAATAACCTCCATACTCTGTAGCTTATACGATGTTTTCAGGCCTGCTTAGCCTCAAAGAGGCGAGCCGCAGGCGGTTATCTTGTTTGCTTATCGCAAATATTTGTTCCAGAGTTATTCTTGTTCTCTATGTATTGTCGCCTAGTAACCACAAGACAAGCCTTTTGGGTACCTAACACCTAGTTTTCCAATCAAGTCATTACCATTTCTACATTATTGACGAATTTCATATAAATGGTAGAGTGATCGGTTATCTTGCAGCAAACGCATGCTTGTTCTTATGCTATCATAATGCTCTTGATTGCTTTAATAAAATGGCCAATAGTGTGGTGATGGTAATCGAAAGGCAGTAAAACATCTTACGAAGTCACTGTTGTTGACCTTGCTGAGGTACTAAATCGTAAGATTTTTTTTATTAGACTCCACGACTCCCTAAACCAACCTTCCTCCGGCCAGATGCCCAGGAACACGTCAAAGTCGTCCCGTCATCTCCGTCTGGGGCGTCTGGGCCTACCTTGTCGACTTCGCAGGTTTTTGGCATCCACTTGGTTGCTATATTATCCCACCTAAAATGCTTGCGGCAAACGTGACCTGCCCGGCGCAGTCCCACTTAAGAATCCCCAGTAAGCAATGTTCCACATGCGTAGCGAGTCTTAGCTGCAAAGTTATCCCGTGATATTTATATCCCATCCTTCCGTCACATAAGTCACATTGTTCCAGACACCAACTCCGTGTACTCCGTGGGCTGCAACGACGAGGGTCAGCTCGGCACCGGAGATCTAGAGCACCACACGGTGCCGCAGTACGTGGAGATCGATGACCAGCCCAGCGTCAGACAAGTGTCCGCTGGGAGCAACCACACTGCGATACTCACTGGTAACACAACTACACATACCTACCTAATACCTATACTTACACGAAATATTAACTTTAAACCCCCTTATTCATAAACGTCTCCTAAATATTCCGCTAGTATTGTTTGTCCCTTTCGGTCTCATCATCATCAATGTGTCTATAAGACGGACTTGTCAAGTAGCCAAGAAAGGGCACATACATCCATAAAATATACATATCTACACACTCAAACATTGTAAGTTCAAGATTCCGATACTTAAATAGCTTATAGGCAATAAAATTATACAGGGTGGAACGGAACGACGTTCTTTCCCGCTACCGACCGAGTCTACTAACCATTGTCTTTTAAATAATAAGAATAGTTGCTTTGTGATTGTCACTAAATTGTCACTAAATTGTTAATTTTCTATTTTATTATTATTGTTAAAATCATGACGATTAGAGACCTTTTACATCTCTAAATCTTAATATCTCTTTATTCTGACAACTGGATGCCGTTTTGCAATAATGCGTCAACCCACATCCATTTTGCAATAAAATGTCAACTTTAATAAGTAATTTATAGAATTGAGTTTTAATTGACAAATCGATGTGGCTTGACACATTATTGCAAAATAGCATCCAACTAGAGGACCTTTACATCTCTAGTAGTATTAGATATAGATACTTAATAATGTTGCGAACTTGTACAATAATAATTATTTTTGTTTAATATTATGGTCCTTTATTTATTTCTGTCTTTATAAAAATGTCTATAATAATCTTTTTTTTTTTATGTAATACATTCTTTAATGCATGTTATTTTAATAAGATGTATTATTATACTGTTTTGAAAAAATAAGTCCACCTGAGTTTCTTACTGGTTCTTCTCAGGAACGGCGTAGGGTTTGAACCAGTAGTAGATTTTTTTCTCTCATGTCAGACGATTCGAAAGTGCTTATTAATAAGCTTACTTGAATAAAGAATAGTTTGACTTTGACTTTGACTTTGATTACGATGAACTTTCAGTATGGGACCAACATCGAAAACGTACATGGAAAATTGACTTTTCCATACTATTGAGCTCTAACTAATCAGTGACTTTGTAATTGTATGAGGGGTTAATTTTTTTTTAAGATATTTCGATGTTGGTCCTATACTGAAAGTTCATCGTAATGGTTGGTAGACTCGGTCGGTAGAGGGAAAGATCGTCGTTCCGTTCCACCCTGTATACATATTTTTCAATAACATTTGTATTTTTCTTGGATAAAGTGTTCCTATATTATATGTCAGTTTTGAAGTTTTGTTAAAGTTTTGCACCCATAGTTCCCTAATTAAATATATGTATTACCCAGACGACGGGCGAGTGTTCGTATGCGGCTCCAACACCGAAGGGCAGCTCGGGCTCGGCGAAGACACGAGATCGACCACCAAGTTCACCGAACTCAAGTTCATGGAGAAAATTGCTTTCGTCGAGTGCGGATACTACCATACGGTTTTTATTACAAGTTAGTAGAGTTGAATTTTTTATATGGACATTATAATTTTGTTAAACCTATGTTCATTCAATTTTTAAAATAAGTTGAATGTACCTACATATTTTCCAGTGAAACTGTCCAAAGAAATATTCAATACAAATTATGTATTAATTTGTTTATTTAATAGCATGTATTAAATAACCGACTGTTTAATAAATCGACCAAGTGTTTGGTTCCTACAGTATTTCGAACTTATCTTCGTTAAACTCTTTTTATAGTCGAATAAGTTTAGTATAATATTTATAACTAGATAATACCTATGTTAAAAAACAAGGTCAAAGGCACTTCCAATTGAAATTGAATAGGATCGATAATTTTAAGTGCTAATGCAATAACGTTATCATAATTTTCTCTAATCAAGAAGCTTGATTCTAGTCCAAGGCGCGGTCTTCGTCACGGGCGACAACGAAAACCAGAAACTCGGCATCCCTAACACCGCGACCACTGTATACGTGCCCGAAGTTTTGCCGCTCGACATCCCTATCAAAAGCGCGTGTTGCGGGGCTTCCCACACTTTCCTGTTGTCCATGGACGAAACAAAGATCCTGGCTTTCGGGTCAAACGAGCGAGGACAACTGGCTATGCCCCGGGAAGTCGAGTATGTGACGCAGCCGACTGAGATTGATATGGAGATTATGTTTGAGGGATATCAGCTGAAGTTGGTTGCGTGTGGAGCTATGCATACGGCTTTTGTTACGGGTAAGTTTAATGTTTTTATCTAACTTTGGACTTACACCTGTAAGTTGTTACGTAAGTAAGAGAGACAAAGCTATATTACGGAATGAGAGGTGAATATCGATCGTCTATACTACCTACTTACGTAAATAGTTTGCAGATGTGATTCCGGTCTTAAATATATATGTATGATGTTGACTATTGTTAAATCCAATATCTACTAGTCAACGAAATTATGACAAAAAAAAATTTTTCGTGTCAAAAAATACGGCTCCATTTATGATTGTATAGTTCTTTGTTACCTACCCCTCCTGTAGGCAGCCGAGGTGGCCAGAGTTTTCAGATATTTTTTTACAGATTGATTGATTGACTATATATTGAATTCGTATTTATATAGACAAAAGACACTTCAATACAATTTAATTTATCATAACAAAGCATTGAAATACGTCACATTTCATTAAAGTAACGAGCACTTAAACATAAACCTTCCCAAGGACACCATAGTCAATCATACATGCTTATATCTATTTCCGTTCGATTCCATCAAATGATACCTGGCCATTAGGCACTCCACCCGTCAAAGGTAACAATTTGATAGCCAGTATTGACGGCTGCTTTGTGACTAGTGGACATTTTTGTGGACTTTGTCGATGAGTCACATTGAAATATAAAAAACTGGACATAGTGATTTACTATTTGTTCGGAAGAAAAAGCCGGTGCTTATTAACTTTAGCCGCCCATGCTCTAGAAGAAGACCCTCGTGACGGATTGAAACATAATATTTAGAACCTGTGCTGTGGCCATATAGGTAAAATATTTTTGAGTAGTAAGACCTACCTAATCTACCTATTAAGACAGTTTGGTCAAACTACCTACGTCAATGTCTATTTATCGACAAATATTCAACCATAAATTGTAAAAGACTGTTCTCATCCTTAACTTTCGTGACCGAAATAAGGAAACATGTCCATAAGACAACTTTCGAAATAAAAAAAGGTTTATAAACAGTATAAATATTTTACCAAATCATAAAGAAGACTGTGCTGAGAAAATAACTTTAATTGATGCTATTACTATATCGTAGAAACAAACAATTTTGTCGAGGTAATAGGTACCTACCTAGGTACTAATAATACCTACCCGAAATAGTTGCTCGCTACATAAACACCCCAATTTCCGTCTTCAAAGACGATGTATTCTGAATGAGGGTGATCGTGTAAGTAAACTTACGTACAGTCGGGTTCAAAATTGCATGGACAGTTTATGAATTCATTCATTATAGCTATTTCACTAGTCTTTTAAAAAGTACTTATACTTAAAAGGATTCGAAACGTATCGATCATTACGCTACCTTACCTATGTAAGCCTATGTTAGCTTAATAATGACGTACGTAAATATAAAAGTTGCGCCTTGAATGTAGGTCATGACACATTTAATAGCTAGCTATTCGTAAGCAGTAGCTGAAAGCTAACGGGGTTCATTGGAAACTGTATATTTACTATTCGTTGTATAAGTAGGTACCTACATTATTATTTTGTTAGCCAGCAGGAAAAGACATGTGCCAAGATAAAGTGAAAATAAAGGACTGCTTACATTAGGTATTACTTTCAAGTATTTCAACTCGTACATACACATTCACATTCACAAAAACAAATGCATAAAATAAAAATTTTGGTAGTAATTGTAGGTAAATATTAAGGACAACTTTGATCATTTATGTTCATATAAAATAAAACTATTTTAACGGATTATGTCGCGTATCTATATTAATTAATTTAGCTACATCCCGACGTTTAGAAAACTTTACAGCGTTCACGCTCTACGGGTAACTGCAAATATAGTTATTTATTATACAAGGGGGCAAAGTTGTTGTTTAACTGTCGTGCCAATATTGAGACCTGAGCTAGCGAAAGATTCCAAAATTGAGCCACGAGCGTAGCGAGTGGTTCAAAAACTGGAATCTTGAGCATTGCGAAGGTCTCAAGGCACGAGAGTTGAACAAACTTTGCCGCCAAGTGTAATACAACTTTTTTCCCCTCACTATCGCGAGGAAATATGATTGCAAATCTCATCCAAATGTAAATAAACTTAAAGAAACCATTTAAAACTCAATGTCGAAACGTATCGTAGAATAGAGTTACTTCTGGAATTTAAATATTGCCAATGGCTTACAAAGTCACCCATGAGAACGACCAATTTAACATGTGAGCTCCGATTGCGCATGTTTACTACGGTCATACAGATCCACTTATACTAGGCAGTAGGGGGCTATAGGAATTAGAGCAATGTCAAATTACTTTATTCACAAGTGTGTAAAAAGCGTTTTTACCCGCTCGTATTAAACGATAAACGAGCGCTTTACGAGCTAGTGAGGGGAAAAAAATATTTCATATAATATATGTAGCATTTAGTACAGATGGTGTATTTTTTAGGCTCTAGTGCGAGAAGTGGGTAATTTTACGTCAGGTCCAAAACTTCGGAGGGCCATCTGTACTAAAAAAACGTCGTACGAGACACGTGCAAACACCAAATTCGTAACTCGTGTCCATTTAAAACACTCCCTATCAGTCCCGTTTTCAAAACATCGCCACTCGTTTCGAATTTCATGTTTTTCGCAATGTACTTGTGTCGTAATGTACTAACTATTAGATAGGTCGTCATCATATGTATCTAGGTACAAAGTGCTAATTCACCTAATCATTTCATTTTATATGTATACATAGTATTAAAATGTATTTATTTTTCAGACAACGGCCTACTATACACCTGCGGTGAGTCCAGGCACAACAAGTTGTGTTTAGAAGACAATGACGACAATTCAAACGAGTCCAATCAATACTCGCCAAAGCGGGTCACCGCCATGAATGGCTTCATTGTCGACAACGTGGCCTGCGGCGGCTGCCACACGCTGCTCACTGCCACTAAGGGCTCCAACGCGGATTTCACCAACAACGACTTCAACGTTGTGAACGAAGAAACAAGACTCATCTCTCTAACGGAATTACCACCCTTGAAAGTACCCATGAACAAAGGAGACGAACTTCACACCATGGAGGATATCAACAACTCCAATGTCGACGTAAACACAGATAACATCAATGGAAATGTCGATGAAACCGGATCGATCGATTCGCTGGAAGCCAACGTGAGCGGATCGCATATTGTAAACATAAACGACCTTGAGAACGACAATGGAAGCACGCATGGCATTGAGGATATTAAAGACGAGTTAATTTCAACTACAGCCGGTCTTAAATCTGAAGCAATGGGCGCTTTGGAGACGATGGATACTATGATGGATAACGCTGTTGAGAAAATAGAAGATCACGCTAAAGAAACGACAGATAATATCAAAGATGCCGCTAATGATGCGTTGAAAGCAGCATCAGATAAAGCTCACGAAAAAATGGAAGTTGTTGAAGATGTTATAAAAAAAACTGAAGCTAAAATAACACCCAAAATAGATGAAATGAAAAAGGTCTTGCAAATACCAGATCACATCACAGCAGTGGCAAATTCACCTCCACCAAAATCGCCAATTTTGCAAGAGTTGCTTGAAATACCAGACTTATCTCAATTGAGTCCGAATTTGAGCAAAAAAAGCGACGATGGTCAGAAAAGCGAGACAGGTCAGTCTGAAAATGAAACGATCCCTTGTGGGTCAGATAAATCCAGTCCTCAAGCTGGGAAAGGGGCTAAGACGCAAGCAGTCCTACCCATATTAAGAAGCGAAGATCACATAGATAATGACGATATAGGGCACAATGAAGAAAGCGATGTTGTAGTCAATAAAATGGCCGAAAAAGGACGATTTGCCCGCATATTCCAGAATATAAGAGACAAGGAGAACTCCTGTATGGGCAAGGGGAAAGTTATAGAAGAGTCTGTTGTAGGTATGTAAAGTTTGCATATCCTCCTTAATATTATGTAGGTACGTATTTTGTATAAGATTCGATGATTTACGAAACTATAATGCGGTTCAGCAGAATAACAAAAAATTACACGTGATTTGTCCGATGACTCCCTCTCCACTATGGTGATAATTGGTACCTACCTGTTTTTCAGTTGACTTCATAATTTCTGAGGTTCGCTATTAGACTGTTTTTTTTTGTTTCAGAAAACATACACAAGGGCCTCGACAACGCCGAGGAGTCCGTGCACAAAGTAGAAGAAACCGTCGAGACCGAAATCAGGAATCAGACGAACTCTAGAACATGCACAATATTATAAACGTTTCCGTCTTCTAAATGTTTAGCCGTTATAAATAAAGTTTTTATTATTACGATTAACTAAATTACTGCTGTTTTCTACTAGATACTCGTAGACATAAGTACCTAGAATAGATAATGGAAACACCTTGGAGCTTCAGCTTAGTGCTGTCGCCTAGTGAATGCGTAGCTCCGACGCAATACGGGCGTATACGAGGCGACGCCGCTCGAAAGGCGAGGTGCTCAGTGGGAGCGGGCCCTTAAATAGATAATCTAATGTCAGCATTTAATAAATATTTAATACCTTCAGCCAAAAACATTGTCTACAAGGGAAGTTTCTATAAGTAGGTAGGCAGGCAACGTAGGTATAGAACCTGCGACCTGCGAATAAAAAAATAACGTGAGTCACACGTTCCCCTAGGCTTCGGTGTACGATTAGGTTAGGTCCCATCTGTTGCTTCGACTAATATGAATTCACGATTGGTATTTAAGGCAATAAGTACCTTGCAGTTTGTGAAACAGTGATACAATGTTTCTTTAAATTCGAGGATCGCGGTCAAAAAAACCAGACGAAGTTAAGTTTTACATTAGTAAACCTAAAATAACAAAGCACCAAATAATGTAGACTCCTGACATGTTTGTCTGGCAGGGTTTATACAGGGTGTTCGTGAGTATACCGATACAGTTTACCAATGCATTTTTTTTTGATGACAAAAGAAGTTAAAAAAATGTAACACATGTCATTCACGAACAAAAAAATATTTTTTTTATTTTTTGTTGTGATATTTTGAATCTTTCTATACATGACCAGGAATGAATTATAATAATACCAGTAACTTTTACCTGGAACTTTTTTCTCATTTTCTATAACTTTAATCAGTGAAAAGTTATTTGAATTTGAATATGTCGAGATGAAAACTATTAGAGTAAGAATTTTAATAGTGCAATCATTTTTCAGTGACTTATGATGAAAATAGTTTTTTGAAAGACATGTTTTCAAAAAATTATTTTCATCATAAGTCACTCACATTATCTCATAAAATTAAACCCGAATCCAGAAAAGTTCATACGCATTGTTTTAGAATACATAAGTGGATCCCCAAACAGCTCAAAAAAATGGCCCCAAAAAATGGGCTGCAGAAGTAAATATTGCGGTCCTTTTGCTCCGCTATTCAGTTCTGACAGTTGACATTTGGTCACCTTACGGTATAGCATCATTATTCCTTAAACATAAAAAGTTTCTACTATTTTGCGGTGTTGCTCGCAAATTTGACACTTATTGCTCACTACACAAAGTTTTTTATTCTTTGAGTTTTTTTTATTAGTTTATTGTAAGTGAGCGTTATTAGCTTCAACTGAAACATGATAGAAATGACTTTTAGTGCCACTTTTCTTGGTTTTTTTGTTTGGCTCTGTGCGTCCATTTATTATTTAATGACATTGTTCATACGGCATTATGGCTTCAAAATGTGGTCAGGAATACACCTTTCAAGTCTGTCGGTAAACTCACGGACACCCTGTATAGTAGTTAGGTTAATTATCTGTACAATAAACACATCAGTTACTTTATACTTTATTTAAAATATGTATGCCAAAACATCACTTACAAATACCAAATTTAAACAACTCATGTTATTAGAGCCAGTATATTGACTCCAGAGGTGCCAGTTCAACTATGGGTTTACTGTGTGACAGTGTTAATGCTTTAAATTGTTTTTGTTTAGTTCTTGTTCTAGAACCTGAGTAAATACAAACTTACGACTATGTGATCGTACCAACAAACATACTCGAGCATTTCGTATAAAAAATCAGACTTACAATTACAGTACGATTGTAAAGTGGGCATTGACAAACTAAATAACTGATAAGAATAACATTACGTAGGAGTATCAAATCTACTTGGATTTTGCCATGCTCTATAATAATCATTATAATAAAGTGCCATGGCAGCATTGGCCTATAAGTGTTAAGTAGATTCAAAAGAAATATTTTTTAGTTTACATCAGTTAATTAGTTCATAGACAACTCACAGAAATCACTTCACTAGATGTTATAAAGCTCGGAATACGAAACAAACGATCAAACATCAACCTAAAACACGACTTCTGTTAAATAAAATAAACTATTTGATGAAACATTATGAGATAACTCTAGCATGTCTCTATCAGATTCTAAATGTTACAAAATGCTACATCAATTAACAGTAACTTTTAGTAATCATAATACAGACTCATAGCCCAATCATTAATTTGATATATCAAATATCAATACTTAATCAATAAGTTTCACAACTGGACCAACCATTGAACATAATGTTATACTCGCACACAGTGTGAGTAACAACATAGCATTTCGTTCACAATACATATAGAAATACCAGAATATAATAGCATAGCTTAATGCAGTACCCATAATGCTAGTAACCAGGCTTTATATATGATACTGCAATTACTTAATAAGCTTTGTTTTTATACCCTGTTATTAATATTAATGAGTTATCTCATACATGTAGTACAAATAATTCACACTAAACAGTATACAGATTCTTGGTGGCAGAGCTGTGTTTGACCATAGTGTCTCTGTGGACCTGAAAGCCGATTTTCCCATGGATTCCAAGCTGCTCCTTCAGTTTCCTGCCAATTTCTATGGTTGCATGTTGCTTGGAGGCATCAGCTGTCCACACACCTAAAAAATATATGAACATTTAGATTTCTAGTATAAAAATATTGATAATACCCAAGTGACAAATGAAGACTTCTCAATTAATCATTGATGGTTCTTGCCAACAGTATTCATACACTAAACTGTCAATAATTTACTTCTATCTACTTATACTGTTTCTCAATAAAAAACAAAAAAGTCTAAATAAATATGGCTAACTTTCCATAGTATTATTTTCATAATTATCTATGACACAATACTTATAGCGAAACACGTTGTTGGCATTCACAACTCACCATCATTCATTACGTTAATACTAATTAATATCAATAATTTTAACTAAAAATATATGTGAACTCAAGGTTTAAGATTTTAAGTTGGTGATAAAACCAAGATGTTGTTCTAAAAGTGTGTGATTATGAAATAATGCAAGTTTTTAGGTTTGTTTAACTTTTTTTTGTTTGCATTTTCAATCAAACAGTATATATTTCAATGGTATGTTTTCCCAAGAAATTCTATGTGGAACAATGCTGACAATGGGACAATCAGTGCCTCTGAATGACTTACCTATTTTGTCAAGTTTTGGCCTAACATTCACAACTGCACCACAAATTTCATCAGCATTTTCGAAATTCTCTCCAATAAGTAAAAGAACCTGGAATGAAACAAAAATCAAGTTGAAATTGTTGAATGAATAATTAATTCTCATTATATCAATAAGGTATATGTAGGTATTTGGGAAACAGAAAATATTAAAGTATGCTCTTTCAACATAATTATTGTGAAAACACAAATCAAATTATTTATAAACTAAATATTTCCCCACCTGGGACATAGGTGATCTTGGTCGTTTTTCTTTGGTATATGACATCTAATATTTATAATTTTTATGCTCTTTCAGTTCCTAGAATGGCCATTTCCAAAACTAGCCTTCCAAATACTAATTGTAATGTTTCTCAAATTGATTGAATTGCATCACAGATTTTCAAAACATTGATCACACTCCAGGTGTGTCTTCCATATTGAAATGGCTAAACACAATTCTAATTTCGTCCTAAATTAACAGCTATGTCACCTTGGCTTTTAGTGTTAAGTTCTATTCTCAGCATGAAAACTACACTAGTTAAGATTCTTTACTATGTACAGAAAAACTCACCACATCTAACCAAAATCGATCCAAGTCAGAGTTGCGCTGTTTCTTCTCAAGACTGATAAGCCACCGGCCGCCCATCTTATTAGCATCATCTTCCCACATGGGCCGGATGCCTTGTTTGAACACTGCATAGTCATGACCTTGGCGCAGTTCTGAAGGTAGCTTTATATGGTGGTACAGTCTGTAAAAAAAATAAACAGATGGTTAGACTGGCAGCCTGGGCAACTTGGGCAAGCAATAGTGGAATACCACTTGATACCTATGCTAAGGTTTTAATTATATTAAACTTTAAAGTGTAATATACATAGTTTATAATGTGCAGAAAACTTCTAAGGATCAAGATTAATATTTATTGAAAAAAAAATGTTAAATTTATCATATAAATAGACTTAGTCATTTTGTTAGAGAGGAAATTTGTTTCGTTACAACACACATCAACAAGGTAGTTACGAATTATACTTTTATGCAACCAATATTAACATACCTGAAGTGTGACTCATTTGTCCAAGGTTCTACACACGAATATACTAACTGGCGCAAACTACAACTAGATAGGTAATGAAGTTACTCACCTCCAAAAGTCCTCGACTGTATCAAATGTGGTGAGTTCTATCAGGTTCTCTTCCCATGTTTTATTTCTGTCATTGTCGTAAAACCAAAGGCTCCAAGTGTTCTGTAGGGGGTGCTTGATAAGGAACTCTGGTGGTACTTCAGCAACACTGTTAGTCTTCACATCGGTGGTCGCAGACCCCTTGAACACACAGGTCATTTTGTCTTACAGGTAATTCTAACCTCCAATAATTTTGTATTTATTATAAGAAACTAATACAAAGATCAATTTCAAGCTTTCTACGCTAGAAAAACTAGCAATAAGCAAGCAGGAAGTTAGAAGACGACGATAAATCCGGAGGACACGAAACAAATGCTATAGTGAAAGTTAGTTCAGCCACATCACCAGAACTCGAAATAAGTAAGGGAAGTATAATTAAATATTAGTTAAATACGGGTAGAACTATAATTTCTTCATTTTTGTGATGTCGTCCTACCCACCTCTACTTCTTCGGTATTATTTCCGGCCATATCACAAGAATCTCACGATCCCGATTTTTACCAAAAGAAAGACCACAGACTACAGAAAGACAGCTACTAGTGTTGCTAGGTCACTCAAGCAAACATAGACAAAATAGATGTCAGCGGCCAGTTTTGCGTTATTATAAAATC
>JALPQI010024037.1:0-15412 GCA_025490895.1 Thaumatotibia leucotreta | reverse complement strand
AGACAGAAACATCACTTGGCATAAATAACAATATTTCGAACATTATTTTGGCTGAAACTATCTTGGCATATCATTATTTACGCCGAGTGTTATAAGACAGACATTAGATTTGCCTTTTTTTTTGGCATATAGCCACATGTTCGAAACTTGCATTTTTCGTCAGACAGAATTTGTTGTGAGGGTGAAAATTTCTGCAGTGAGCGAGCGAAGCGAGCGAACATAACCTTCCGGGGCAGATCCGACTCGGATAGGTTAGGTTATAAGACTAAGAGCTATGCTCCCGCCTTAGTCTTCGAGGTTATTTTTTTTTAGCAACCTAGAAAGTACTCAGCTCAGTAACACGGTAAGTAACGTACAGAATATTACTACTACATCGATTATATTGAGAGGTTGTAATTATTCCTTCTCTGTTATGCTGAAACAAACTATGCCGATAGTTTTTATGCACATCCAGATTATGCCTCATCATAAATAGAAGCATCGAATAATATTCGAACAACTCGAAATCTGCCACAACGAAATATGCTAAAGTTGAGTATGCTACAACAGTTTCTGCACAAAGCCCATCATGACTACATAGTCTGTCATATATAATTATTCATAAAAGAATTAAGCCACAACAGGGTGAACCATATACCATACCTATATATTAATGGGAAAATGTTTATAAATAAACACTTTATTTCAAATAACTTTATGGGTATAGATTTATCTACTTGACGACTTTAGGAGAATAAAATTTCGAAATAAAAATCGTTATGAACACTGTAGGTAGAAGTATAATTTTTAGTAAGAAAAAAGTATGAGATAAAATTTTCGGAGTAATGATGATGAGTAAAAAATGGTATTAATAAAAATATTCGAAGAAAAAAATTTATAAGTGCCAATATGGACCCGTAACGTTAGGTTTAACTTGATACGTGAATCAGGCTTTCACGCTCGCTCCAATACATCAGCGCAGCGATAGAATGTATTACGGATCGAGTAAAACCCTAACGTATCCTTTACTTCCCAACTCACAGTACGGCTACTGCCTATCTTGTCGAGGCATTCAACTTCCAATATCGAAAGTGCCACTTCCGATATCAAATACCATGTCGAACGCTTATCAGCTGTCGGACAGAAAATTTTTGGTTTAGTAGGCTTTCGTTATTTCGTTTTATTAGCATTAGAAAAATATCTGTTTTGAAATTTTTGTGAACCTCAAACAAAGACTACTATTGTGATGTAACTTGTACTGATTTAAAATATTACTCTTAAGGTCAGATATCAAAGTTAACAGTTACTTCTGGTGTTATTGAAAGGATTTGTAGACTTGTATGAAAATAATTACATTAATCGTTACACTGGAACTAAATTTTTTCTTTCTGCATTTTTTCCAACATTTTTCAAAATTAATCTTTTTTGTATATCTGTAAAGTAATAACGAGCATAAATGTACCTACTGTAATTTTGATTCTCCGACTGCCAATTAGTATGGGACCGGTCTGAAAATCAGCGCCTGGCACCCCGGCCTGGCATACGCTGAGACTGGTACCCTTTGCCCTTAGTAATATTTTGTCCTAACTAATTTATTTGTACTGTTTTATTTTTATTGTTTTGTATAAATTCATAGTTTGTTTATTTTTTATGATATTATAGATTTTAAGATATATTTGTGGCAATAAACAATTCTTATTCTTATTCTTTTGGTATTGATAGCTTAACAATCGCAGATTATTGGAGTGCCCGTAACTCCATACCGACCATAAGGTACCTTTGACCGCGAAACGTCACAATTACTTTCAGGAGCCCGTTTCTCGAAAGCTTGTAACTTGTAACACAGGTGGAAGTCTTTTTTTAACACTACTAATAATAATTAGATAAGCATTTCCACTTGTATTCAAAGTAACAAGATTTGGAAAAATAGGCCCCAGATCATGGCTTGGAAATATGGACCGCTAAGAAACAAAACTACAGTAAAAAAATATTCAGATACTTGGGCATATGTATTTGAAACGCTGTTTTTTTATATTACATTACCTAAGTTACTTTTAAATTTATTACCAAATTTATGCTTCATTCCTCTTTAGTGGGTTGTCTGATTTATCGTCCAACAAATCTGCAAACCTGACCTTAGGGCTTCTAGCACTATGCGGTCTTCGACTATCTCCATGACCATCATCAAAGACCTCTGACACCCGGGACACGGCACAGATATCTACAGAACATCCTTCGTTAGATTTTACTATTACTGTTTTCTGTTTAGTACAAACTTAAACACAATTAACTAGTCATTCTTGAACCTTACTACTATGAGCATAAGGTATAGGTGTGGTAGAATCGTCGGCTAGAAACGAGACCTTGGCATCCTTTGCAATTCACACTTGTCGGGACTTTTTATTGCAAGCTCTAGGTACATTATGTACCAAACAGTACAAGTAGGTGGGTACAAGTATGTAGGTACAACGGTTTTTTGCTAAGATATTGTTATAGGTCTATATAGGTACTTATAGTGGTACCAATTATTAACCTCACCTAGTCACCCCTGTTATAAATTTAATTGTTAAGCAATAATGGAGCTAATAAGGAAATGACATACCTTTGATCGCTACCTTAAGTGCTCTCTTCACATTCAACAATTCCTTTTTAAGCTTGTCTATTACATTCTGCTTGGATTCCAACAAAACGTTTAATTTCTCATTTTCTAAACGCAAACCTAGCGTCATAGTAACACCATCGGATTCTCGTTTCTTCGCCGTGTCCAGTTCTTTCTTTAGCTCGCCCGTTACAGTTTCAAATATTTTTCTAGAGTATTCTAAATCGACACCCACTTTTCCCAATTGATCTCTCAATTTGTTGTTCTCGTTTTGTAGTTTCTTAATTACAATGCCACGCGACAAGCAAAGTTTATCTACGTTATAAGTTTGAGCTGTGTCTTTTACTTCTACGTCGACTGTGTCGATATTTCTGAATTCTATGTACTTTTGGTTATCTGTCCCTGGTCTGTATAAACGATCTATGTTTTTTGTTAGCAAATTGTGTTCTAAATTATTTGCCATGACTTCAGTTTGTTTAGTACTGTCCAATGAAGTATTTTATTTATTTAATATCGATTATATTCAAGAACTGTAAACACATTTCTCAAAAAAAAACTGTAAGTGTCTAATCCACGTACACATTTTGACAGTAATGACTGTAAAAAGTTAAGCAAACAAAGAGAATATTACTCAAAGAATATAATACTCTAAAGAGAGAAGATATTACTAGAATTCGTCGGTTACCTCTACTAAAAAGTAAAGACTACAATACACAATGGCCCAATTTGAATCAATCTGAGGGACAAAACTTGGACACAACCTTGACAAAATCGCGATATTGCTACGAACGAATAAAACATGGAAGCTGCACGCCATACTAAATTGCCTTTCAAAAACGGTTCTGAATTTTAGTTTACAAGTGTCACCCCCTCTTCAATGCATCACGGTAATGAATTTCGATATCAACCTATAAAAACTTAGCCGTCATTAAAAATAGGTGTCATTGTTCCATCAAAGTTCTGATTGGCTATATTCTATAAACATAATATATAGTATGTTAAATATGTTGCGTCGAAATATGCGCGGTGTTAAGAAAAGTGCTATGTTTTGCCCATCTTGGCACAATTGAATAATTCATTTTGGAGGCATGTTTGAGCTGGCGTTAGACGTCCATGTTATACAGGGCATCCCAAAGTTATGGGACATGAAGAGGAAGTACCTTAAATATCGTTGATATTATCGTTATCGGTTGTTATCGTTGGTACGATTTTATTATTATCGTTGATATTTTGCTGAAAGAAGACTTTATTTTATTTTAAAAATTAAATAATACTGCATTCATAAAAATCCAAAAAAAATGCTTTTTCTAGGCATGAAGAATGGATAAAAAATAACAATTTTTCTTAAGAAACATAGCATCGAAAACTAAAAGAATAACCAAACAAGATTGGTTCAAAATTCGATAAAAATTGTAGTTGATTCGATTTTCCGGGTGAAGCAAGTAATTTTTTGAAAAACTTTGAATGCACTTTTACTAAATTAAAAAAAACATTAAGTTTTCTTTCAGCAAAATACACCATCTACGATATTTAAGGTACTTCCCCTTCATGTCCCATAATTTTATATATGGTCGCATATTATGGTCGCAGCGATATTGCTTTTATCCTCTTTCGTATAGCAGAATTGGCCTACATAACCTACATTGGGCCAATGTGTACAATGACCATTAAGTAAGTAGGTATTATTTGGTTGTCTTGATTCTGATTGTCTTGATTGTCATTTTGATAAGTTTTGAAACATCGTCAGTAATACTTATATTGCTTATCGTTATCGCGCTAGTGGGTCTGTGAAAATATACAAAATGTGTTTAATAACGATATTTTAATAATATCTGAAGCTATTGGGAACCATTATTAATCAACCTGGAGAACATTACACAGGTCAGTGATGTACCACTGATGTATTAGTAGGTACAGTCACCACCAGATATTTTGGAGCAGCAACGGTGCTCAAGAATGTCTTGCGAGTGCACGTGCAGACATTTTTGAGCACATCATAGTTGTATAGAGTTATATATGGGTCTGATGGCGACTGTAAATGAGCGGCCAGAGTTGTCTCAAATATCTGTAAAGGCATTTATTATAATATTTTCTTCTGTTACCGCGAGGATTACACATGAAATAAAACTATGAAAACGGTCTGCGTCATCCGCAGATCACGAACCCTGTAAAGTGTTCGAAACGTCGGAATGAAGTTAAAGTTAGTTAAAGTAAGTTTAATACGTTTCGTCTTTATATATATATATATTATGTTTTTTTTTATTGTATGTATGTAGGTTATATGTATGTATATAAATATTTATAATATATTTTATAATGTGATAAATATATATATTTTTTTATAGTGAGTCATGTGTTTGTTGTTAATATTATTTCAGTTTACTTGTTACATACCCAAGATAGCACCGCCCACACCTTCTCTGCTTTGCCTTAAGGTTGACTGGTAGAGAATGCCCTTGGCATTAAGTTCGCCTTTTGTACTTTAAGATTTTCTTTTGTGCAATAAAGTTTAAATAAATAAATAAATAAATATACGCGAGTTTATCCGTTTTCATGGCATTTATTATATTGATTTAAACTTTAAAATATAAGGCATCTATTGCCATAGTGTTAGAGTGCATGCTCAGCTGGACGGATATAAATACACTTCCTAAATAAAATTCAATGATTGAGTGAAGAAAAGCAGCAAAGCAAGGCGAAAATTTATGTAACTACTTACATTACATACAACCCTAGAGTTTTATACAAAATTATGCTACTTAAAGTATGGAAACACATTTTTCTGGTATTAATAAGCAATTTCCTTAATGCCACCTACAGACATAGATTAAACGCATATTTTCATAGTTTAAATAAATAAATAAATATCTTGGGACATCTTACACAAATCGACCTAGTCCCACGGTAAGCTCAATTAAGGCTTGTGATGTGGGTACCAGGTGACGATATATATAATAGATAGATACATATAGATACTTAAATACATAGACAGCCATGACCAAGGAACAAACATTTCGTCGATTGTAATATGAATTAATGTAACCACCAAAATGACGAAATTGAGTTAAGTATACCGTTCGACTGCAAATTTCCTGCTCTATCGAACGGTGTATATAAAATATTGATATCTAGAAAAAAATGTCGAATACGTTAACAAAAACTTTGCCATTTCATTAGGTTTCTACGTTTTTTATTAACGTATGTAAAGGTTTCCAAAAATCATAGACAATATTTTAACGTAAGTACGAATTTGTAAGTACAAACCATGACTTTCCTAATGTACTCACCATATTTTTATAAACGTCACTGCTGTAAGCGCCGTCTGCATTGTATGGCTCATAAGCAATTCGGTTTCAATTTGTGAGTTACACTAAATTCCGAAATCCACTTTTGATGATTTTCATTGATTTGTTAACGTATCTACAATTTTTTTTGAAAATATTTAACGTAAGCACCAGCCATTTCCTGAACTATAAGTGTGGTCGCAGTTAGTAACTGTCTATCAAATAGACCTCTCAAAAATAAAACAAACAAGATAAACATCATTTCAATAGGATAATTAACTAAAAAGATACAACATACTTTATAAATGTCCATTTCGTTTTTTGGCCCTCCTGAAAAGTCGTCATTTGGTGGTTACATTAATTCATATTACAACTGACGATTTGTGATAAATAAATACACAAAGAATGCCCTCGCCGGGATTCGAACCCGGAACCTCCAGCTTCGTAGGCAGGGTCACTACCAACCAACTAGGCTACGGAGGCTGACAAAGGGTTGCCTATTGTCGAGGGTTGCCTATTGAAACCCCTTTCGATACCCAGTTTTCTCGACTTATCGGGTTTCGCCAGGCAATCTATATACGATAGTACTCAATACGTAGCTAAAGTATCGTTAAATTACAATCATACTAATAAATCTCCTACAAACGACAAAACAATCTGTGACCCGGTTACTCTCCACATATACACAACTAAAGTAACGCTGATTGTTATGATACGAATAACAGACCAGATTTCGACCTTGAGTTACGATCAAAACACCTCTAAGTGCCTACCTCGAACCACGAATGCATTCCTGTCACACTTATGTACAAAATTGCAAGTGCAAGAGAGGCAACACGTCGACGGGCCTGGGTAGCTCTGCTCCTAGAGTTTTCATCAGATATATCGCAACAACCAGAGTGCTCACAAACAATTGAGCTGGCCTCTATTGTCATAGCTTTAAGGTGCAAGTTTAGATGTTTTCTAGCACCGTGGGCGTTCAGATGTATTTGATGGCGAGTTTATAAAACAATTGCACCCGGCAACGGAGAGTGCAGGCCGTGGCTGGGCCGGTCGTTCACCGTGCCATGCCGGGTCGCCGGAATCGGGTCACCGGGTGACCGGGGCAGCCCTTCGATCGAACGGCACTTAAATTCATTTCAATCAAGTATAAGATAGGGTTTTATGCGATGATTGCATAATTGTGGAATTGTTATGGTGATTAAATAAGTTTATAGGAGCGGCTAAGTGGGTCAGATTTGCGCGGCAAAGGTTACGTGCTAAATATTTTTTTTAATTAAAAAAACTTCAAAACTCATTTGACGGCCTACGTAGCTCCGTTGGTAGTGACCCTGCCTGGGAAGATGAAGGTTCCGGTTCAACTCCTAGGAAGGGCACTCTTAGTGTACCTATTAGGCACATGACTTATTTTTTTTAATTTATTATCTACTACTTTACGACTTAGGCTCGATTTTTACAAACTTTATAGGATAGTAATGTCAAAACTCCATAGTATTTAATTTGACACTATACCGTCGCTGTTCCTGCTAAAGTCGCTATGTGTTTTATTGCTACTTTACAGGAGACACAAAAAACTGTTTATTTTGAACCTTGTTCACTCAAAGTAGGCCAACATTTTATTTTGATAACTATGTCCAGTATAAAATATTTTAATGTTTTTTATAAAAATAAATCTCGGTTTTTTAACGAGAAACATAAATATTGCCAATAATTTATCACATAGCTATTTTTGTTTCAGTCGTCCAAAGTCTGTATGTGTCTTATTTTTAACTTGGTTAAAATAACTATTTACGAATTTTTTTTTTATGAGACAAACAATTTATTTCATAAAATACACTGATGTGAGAACAGATTATCTATACTACAATTACATAATAAAATTTTGTTGGGGTGTCTGTGGTTTTCAGTGAATGGTGAAACACGTGGTGTATATAGACGGATTCGAAGATGATTAATATAGGATTCCTGATCCGTCTTCGCATTCGAAGGCTCTGATAAATATGCCTTCTGGTGCCTCTTATCCTTATTGAAACTGCTCGTATAACAGATATTATTTGGATTTTAACTTTAAGCCAAAAAATTACTTGAGAGTATGGTTTTTCCCATTTTGTATTTAGTTATGATGCTGTTATTTTCAAGAAATTGTTGTAGGTACTCCGTCCCTATAGCGCCATCACATGAAATGATTAAAAGTGTAAATGAGGCTCTTAAATCTTCTGTGGCTCGATCGTATTTTAGATGCTTTTCTCGGCTGTGCTTCTGTGCCGTTTTTTGCCAAGTGAGGTTGCTGTATGAGAAAGCGTCAGCATTAACAATGCGAACGTCGAATAACGCTTTCCTTGCAGGTTCCCAAACACTGTTCAGTAATAGATCGCCTTTAAGGGCTGGCTGTGTGGCATTTGCATCACGCATTATGGATTCTATTGTGCCAGTACCCCAAACTAATTCAGCCCAATTTTTAAAATCATCTCGGTGTTGGTAATGGCCTTGTTTAACTAAATCTCCTTTTTTGCAATTTAAAGCATGGTTTAAGTTAAAGTCATTTTCTCCGCAGCCGTCGCAAGCCTGAGGAAGGTGTCCAGGTTCGTGTGCGTAGCGAATGGCTAAGGCATCTTTAAATTGGTTGGATGTGAGGTCGGTATTATACATCTTTATCATATTCGTTACACAGTTATTTTTATGAAAGACCTAAAATAAAACAAAATAAAACATGTTTCAATAATAATAGTGATTTTCGCTAAGTGTCGTAAGACTTTGCCTCAAGCATAGTCTACGAACTCGATGTAGTACAAAAATATCGCTATGTGCGGAACAGTACATATCGAGCCAGATTTGTTCTCATTTAATTCATAAAAAATACTCGCTATGTGCCTAAAATCACATAACGGGCTCCATTATAATAAAAACAATCATGGTTGTATAAACCAGTCATGTAATTTTTGCACATACTGTTTTTCGTAAGAGAATAATGTACGGAAATCACATAGCTAAAATTAAAAATAGCCTCACCGCTGTTTTTGGAGCGTATAGATATTGACATAAAGTTCAAAATGGCGTTAAAATCCATAAAATAAAAAAAAACACATAGCGACTTTTGTAGGCACAGCGACGATACTCTGTTTGGTTTGGGGTTTAAAAAAGGTAAACAATCTTCCAGTATCTTTTTATTGAAAACTAGCAGTTACCCGCGGCGTCGCCCGCGTACTAATATCTATTCACTGCGTGTTAATGTTTTCCCGCGATTATCTCGCGTTTGCCTTAACCAATTTAAGTGTGGCGGATGGTGCATTTACCCGCGGTTCGGCCGCGTTTTATCAATTTTTTTTTCTTTTTAAGTTTTTATTTTCGTTTTAAGCTTAAGACCTAAATTCAACATGACGAACTTTTCTTGCAATTTTGACTTCAAATTCCGTATGAAGAACTTTTCATCTTCTCGGTAACGATTTTTATCAATATCAACTCAAAGTTCTAGAAATTTTAGATGTGATAGCTTCTCACTTTTTGTTCCTACCTCAAAATCTTTATGAAAAACCCCCTTGGATCCTAAGATACCGATTTTTATTAAGATCGGATTCAAACTAAATAAATTCAAGGTGCCGACCATTTTGTGCAAATTTGACCCCAAATTAAATACTTGGAACGTTTTGATATTTCAGATATCGATTATTATCAAAATCCGCTATCATATTATGGTCATCTTTACCATCTTTACTTTAAATGTTTATCATTAATTATCATTAAAAGTTTACATACACTCACATAGGTGATTGTTGTGTTTTGATGATAAACTATCATTTGTCGTTTCCCAGGTCTTACAAAGGTGACACATAATTAGCCGAGCTGATTAACATTTGAATTAAATCAAGATTGTTACAGTTTCTTGCAAATTTGACTTCTGCTTCATTATGCTGAACAGATCAGTCAGAACTTCAGACTATTACCACCGATTTTTATGACGGACAATATCGAAACGGAAATTTAATAGGCAGCTTTTTTGCAGTTTGTTAATATGATCCTCTGGGATCGCGATACATCGATTTACACAATTCGATCAAAAATGACGAAATTTATGGTGACGGTTGTTTTGACTTTATAAAAAACCTTATGGATACACAGATATATGTACTTTTGATTACTATCGCGTGGAAACTCAGGAAAACTTAAAAGGTTATTAACGTTGGTTAACATGCTATATTTAGATTTTTTTGAATTAGAAATAAACACAAAAACGATACCCCTGTCATAACCCGCAAGCCCATGAGACTATAAAAGAGGAGATGGTATTTCACGTACACCTCGGTACAGGGACACGATAGACTATAAAAACGATAACCATGTTCTTTTTTTACTGTTAACCTTTTTACCACTTTCAAGAGTTTAATTCTCAAAAAACCCTAAAACATGTCTTTAGTCATTTATGTTTGGGAATACTATATAAAACAGCTTATATAGTCAAGTTTCCCCGTACAATCTTTGGACCCCCATTGCACCCTCTAATGAGTGAATTTTGACTTAACCTTTTATAGAGCACCCCCACACTCTCAAAGAAACCTATGCGCTATATTTGGAATCTCTAGAACCAGAAATAAACATAAATAATAAAATTATATTGATATTTTTCGAATTTTACCCCATCACACCATAACCGTGTACATAGTATTTCACGTCTGCCGCGTTAAATTTTAAAATCATTATTGTTTTCGTGATCTACGTCCCGATAAACCATAGAAACGATACCCAACTTGATTTTTTCACTTCATCACCCTTTTTACCTTTTTCAGGGGTTTCAAAAAACCTGCAACATATCGTTACTCTATTAGTTTGAAGTTTCGGACAAAATAGTCCAACTAATCTTGTTTCACCATACAAACTTTGGACCCCCATTGCACCCTCTAGGGAGTGGATTTCGACATAACCATTTTTAGAGCACCCCTACACCCTCAAAGAAACCTACGCGCTAAATTTGAACTCTTTAGAACCAGAAATGAACATAAATAATAAAACTGTATTGTTTTTTTTTTCGAATTTTACCCCATCACACCATAAAGGTGCGTTCAGACCAAAAGAGCATTCGCTGTTCTATCCCTCGCTCTACGAAATCAACCAATCACGTTTTGTGTAACGATCGAATTTCGTAGAGTGGGAGGTTAGAACAGCGAATACTCTTCTGGTCTGAACGCACCTTAACCGTGTACATAGTATTACACGTCCGCCGCGTTCAATTGTAAAATCGTTATTATTTTCGTGATCTACGTCCCGATAAACCATAGAAATCATACCAACTTGATTTTGTCACTTCATCACCCTTTTTACCTTTTTCAGGGGTTAAATTTTCAAAAATCCTGCAACATAATGTTTACTCCATTACTTTGAAGAATACTCCTACGAAGTGTCGGACTAATAGTCCAACTAATCTTGTTTCGCCATACAAACTTTGGACCCCCATTGCACCCTCTAGGGATTGGATTTCGACGCAACCTTTTTTAGAGCACCCCTACACCCTCAAAGAAACCTACGCGCTAAATTTGGAATCTTTAGAACCAGAAATGAACATAAATAATAAAACTGTATTGTTTTTTTTTCGAATTTTACCCCATCACGCCATAGCCGTGTACATCGTATTTCACGTCCACCGCGTTAAATTTTAAAATCGTTATTGTATTCGTGATCTACGTCCCGATAAACCATAGAAACGATACCCAACTTGATTTTTTCACTTCGTCACCCTTTTTACCTTTTTCAAGGGTTGAATTTTCAAAAAACCTTAAACATACCTTTACTCAATTACTTTCAAGAATACTCTTGTGAAGTTTCGGATAAAATAGTTCAACTAATCTTATTTCGCCATACAAACTTTGGATCCCTATTTCGACCCCTTAGGAGGTGAATTTTGAAAAATCCTTTCTTAGTGCTCGTCTACACCATAAAAGGAACCTACGTACCAAATTCGGAGTCTAGGACCAGGGGTTTAGGCTGTGCGTGCATCTTTGTCAGGGAGCTTCTTCTTTTATATATATAGATTGCATATAAAAATCCAAACTAGGTACTTAATGAATCAAAACAATGTAAATCACTGTATTTCCTTGTTATATTATGTATATTTGCTATAAGACTTATTTTCTACTCATAGTTTTCAATAAAAAGATACTGCAAGATTGTTTTCCTTTTTTAAACACCAAACCAAACAGAGTATAGGCATACTTATCACTCTAATCACTCTATGCTTGGTTTGGGGTAAAACTGACACAGAAAGAAGAGAACGAAAATAAAAGGATTGTACTCTTAACTCCCATTCCGAAAGCCTAACAATAGGTATCAATTTCGTTCAACTAAGCAGAATATATTAATCCATTTTGAGACGTTTTCCTTGGGAATAATATTTAGAATCGCTTGCACAGCTATTTTCAAAATATCTGTTTTATTAGTCTTGTGGACAGTGGTTCTGTATTCCAATTGCTTTTGTACTGAGAGTGAATAACCTTTTAAACGCCTTTCCCTCTGACAGAATGACACCTGCCTATCAAAACGTGACATACACGCCGGTATCTCTATTGAAGAACAACGAAAATAAACCTTATCTGTCAGTAAGACGGTTACTGTGATTGACAGCATACTCGATGACCACTGGTTGCTGGCGTGGTAGGCATGACAACACAACACCACTTTAGTGGTTCTTGGCATTCAAAATGTTACTGAGCTTTTACTTTTAGGGACATTGTCCTTACGACCCTGGCTGCAAAGAAGGTTTTTTAAAAGTGAAAATGCCCTATTATCTGTGGTTACTGTAGTTATTTCTCCCCTTCTAGAGCTTGACACAGAAAGTGGAGGCACGTCAGATGTACGGGTAGGACTTTCTGCCAATTGCCTACACCTTCCGCGAAGACTCTACCATCACTACAATAATTATATTAAGCAATTAAAAAACTGACATCAACCGATTTCTCCAAACTCCCATCATCAGACTCCGACTTGGTGCCAACGGGACCTCCTCGGGCTTGTGCCTACCTAGTTCAGTAAAAAAAAAACTAAATCTGTTCACGATTCTCGGAAATAGAGGTACTGATAAACAGTCGAATTGAGAACGTCCTCCTTTTTGAAGTGTGTTAAAATCCATGTCACTTTCGACTGTCAGTTCCAAAACGCTTATCTTTGGAAACTTTGGAACGGATGTGAATGTCTTTATTTATAAATCTGTAAGATTTATATGCATATTACTAGGTACTAAGAAATTCGGTAATTCCTTCATATGCTGGACTATCAAAAAGTGGAATTCTTTACCGGCACATATTTAAACGAAGCGTGAAGAAGCATCTAGCGGGCCAGCAGGCGGTGGCAACTGACAGGTTACTGCTGGTCTCCTGTTCGTTGCCGCCGCGATTTGGGCTCTACTTTTCACTTACGATCAAGTGGAGTGGAGCCAATTTCTTGTGCCAATATAAAAAAAATGAAGATTATCTGCTTAAGGGTCAGAGAGTCCAGGGCTATTGGCGATCACGAAAACACGTCCGTTCGGTATTGCGTTTAATAATCGACAGGGATGGTGCGACATCTATCTACCCTCTAGAAAAGCAATGTTTGCTGCTTACCCACATATATTACACATAAAAAATTATACAGGGTGACATTTGGGTCGTGTAGCAAGACTAAACAGGGTACTAGGCTACTAGGGATGGTTATACTCAGCAACTTTAACTATTGAGACACCCACTAAAACGCGAAATAAAACTCCTAATTATGAGTTAATTGTACTTAACTATCAATAAGTCAAAATTAAGAGATTTTTTCTAGCGATTTCTTAAAACACTATGTAACTTATCGGCTTATTGATTTAAACTTTCACGATTATCACTCATATTTTAAAGACAAACGGGTCTTAATTAGAGATGCAACGGATAGTTGTTCAGCCGGACACCGGATACCGGATATTCGGCCAGACCAGCGGCCGAATATTCGGTATCCGGCCGCCGAATATTCGGCCGGCGTTGCTATACCTATTTTGAGTTTATCAGGGGGCGCGTCGTGCATATTTTGACACTTGTGTTTTGTAACTCGGGGCCTGACTTATCTTATAACCAGATTCGAAATTATGGCATTAATTTTATCTACCTACTGTTTTAAAGTTATAAAAAAAATGTGGCAAGTTGTATATTATATGGGCTATAGAAAAGAGGCACGGACAACTGCTATAGCAATGACTACACTGTTATCAAGGCAGGTGGCTTATGACAGCCACTGCACCAACTCATGACTTACGCAAATTTATATTTCCACTTTGGACCATAGATCATAGTAGAGCTGTCTACTGAGTACTGACTCCTCTATGGTTAGTCAATGACGGCAAGCCAGACCTGAGAGTCCTCTGTCCTGGCCCTTGGGGGACCGACCGACTAACCTTCTCTCGGGAGCCTAAATGCACCCCACTAATGATTATTTTTGTTACCGTTTTTTTACCTTTTTATGTTTAGTCTATTTAGCCCAAAATTAAGCAAAATTACTATCCGGTATCCGGCCGGATAGTAAAATACGGGCTGGATACGCCGGATACCGGATAGTTACCGAATATCCGGTGCATCTCTAGTCTTAATCGCGTGAACTTACGTTTAATTATATCGTGACGTTTCGGGCATGACGTTACATCCGTGGTCGCAGGCAGACTGGCGAAAAAATGTATTAACACTTTCGAGCTGCGCGGGTTTTTCGAACTACCCGCATTTGGTCTTGACTCTTGATTATTCACTTCTAGGCTAGGGTTGTCACTAGGCATACACACAAGGTCATTTCTCAAATTTTTGGCACCCTCACCTGTAAATACGTTTATGTTAGAACTTTTTTTTAAATATACAATATCTTCATAAATAAATTATCAATACATATTAAAAGACACTTTTTATATAGAGGCCTAATGCTTTTAAATCGATTTATTTGATATTAATTAAATAAATAATAATTGTAACTAAGTTTTGTCGTTCACCTTCCGTGTCCAAACGCGAAGTACTCATGTTTCGAGTTGTTAAAAGTACACAAATTGTTAACTTTACTTACCTTTCTTACTGTATTCTATTTGCATATATCCTAAACTTTTAAAACTAGACAATCAGATAATAATGTTACACGTATGTTCCAAGTTATTTGGCTTTAAAGTTTGTCCAAGGCAGTTTTTGTCGTTCACTTGTCGAGACAAACTCGCAACTACTATGCGATCCCTATCCCACCTCTCCCGCCTCACCCCGCATGAATCGAAGCCGCCAGTTGTCAGCCATCACCTGCAAGCAACAACACATGCTCACTCCGCCGTGATAACAAAATAAAAAATATAACTTATCTTAAACGGGAGTTTGTAATGGGTAAGTAGTCGTTATTCTGTCATTCATAGTTTGGTTATTGTGTGAGATATGGCATTAACTGTAACATATATAACGTAATTCATTGATTACTATTATGTACCTATATATTTAGTTTATTCGTCAAATACATTTTGCGTTTGGACGAAATAACTGCCATTTTGTCGGTCACCTGTGCATCGTTCACCTGGCTAAAATAGGCAAGGGAA
>JALPQI010024036.1:0-15777 GCA_025490895.1 Thaumatotibia leucotreta | reverse complement strand
ATGAAATAATTTTTATATTAGATAAATACACGAGTTAACGCAACAAAGTAAATCAGCAAAATTGTCATAAACAACTAATGACAAGACAAGACGTAGACGATAATGACATTGACAATCAATAGTTTTTTTCAATACTTTAAGTCCTTGTGGACAGGCGAAAGCACTAAGCCATACTGCCTTGACAATCAACAGGGTCGCGTTTTATAAAGTTACAATTTACAATTTCGCTGTTTGCCTCTCTTTCTAGCCAATATGTGCGTGCGTTAGAGAGGCAAACAGCGAAATTGTAAATTGTAACTTTATAAAACGCCACCCAGGAGGTGGGGTGGGAGGTAGGAGGTAGCCCGCTAGACGCACCTGAAAGATTGAGTATTGAGTTGAGTGACTTGAGTCACAAGACTAGGTCTCTTTCTTTAATATTACGGATGTGATGAAGCGGTGTCTGTAGTATGGAGATTTTGTACAGTGGCGTTCAGAATTGCATAGACAATTTATGAACTGAATTTATTCATTCATAAACTGTCTATGAAATTTTGAACCCCACTGTACATTCTGCAGCATTTTATTATTATTATTATCTTGAAGTATATTAATTTCTGGGGCGCTACCGCGAAACACGTAGTTCGTTAATTTCGAGGCTCATCTGTCAAAACGCTACTAGGAAACTCTTTCGTTCTTGATTGCGGCCACGAAGTACGTGAATGTAACGAAGTCGGTCCGTAAACGCTACCACGAAAGGCAATATGCGGAGTTTTTGACAGTACTTACTACGTAAAGAAACGTCAAATATGCGGGCAACTATTGAGCTAACGTCCTTCTTTCGATGATCTCAATGTTGCCGAAACACGCCACTTTTTCATTTTCTCACAATTTTTGTAATAGTAAATAAGTCTTTAATTTTAGTGATTTGTTATGATCTCGAGCTTAGAAAAAAAGAGTAAATATATTGCTTTGCACGTGTTTTAGAAACTTCATTGAAAACTATGTTTCGAAGCGTGATTCACGGTTTTTGTAATTCATCACATGGTAATTATTCGATCATTATGATTATGACATTTATGACCGTTATGACATGATATCGTCATTGTGTCGTTGTCGTATGTGAGTATTGTGCGTTGCTTTCGTTGTTTTCGAGATATTTTTTTCTGTTGTATTTGGTAGGCGTTTTGAATACTAACAACAAGGCGGAATTCGCTGCGTAAGTAGTAAACGTGTTTTAATGAAATACGTCTTATGTTTAGGAGATAGAAAGCACCTAACGAACGGTTTACAATCGCGATATTTAGTTATAGTAAAAATGGCTGCAAGATTGTTCATCTTACAAGAAGCTTTGGATGAAGAAAGAAGGAAACAGGCTGCTCGGAGACGGCATACCCGGGAGACCTCAAAAATTATTCATTTGCCTGACCCAGAGTTCATCAACACCTTTCGGGTCACCCGGGAGGTGTTAGAAACTCTGTGCGCCGATGTGGTGCCCTTGATGCCGCCCCAATGGCATAGCCGTGGAATCGACCCTGTGGATAAGGTAAAACATTTCTGAATGTGTATTTATATGGCCAAAAAACTAGCCTAAGTATACTGAACATTGGTGCTGTAATGAGAATGAGACTTAATACCTAACATTTAAAGGTCTATAGTATAGGTTTAGAAGGTTCACATAAGTATGTGATATTAGCTCTAGTGAAAAGGCGGGTGCCTTTCCACAAGAACTAACCTGAATGTATATTCATGATCTGAAATTGGTAATCATAATATTCATAATACCTACACAATCCTTATATGTTCTTTACCTTTACCACTTAAACCCTACCACTTAGCCATAGATGGGCACATAGGTATTATTGACAAAACAACAATTATTTTTATTAGGTGTAGTGATCATAAAATTGATATAATTTTTTTAATGTTAACATTTTTTTTTTACAGATTTTAATATCATGAAAATTTTATGGTAGGGGCGATTACCAGGGTGGAGTGGGGCGAGACCAATGGGTGCCGATGTCCCAACAAGCGGTATCAGAGTGCCTAAAAGAAGTTACTACTGCCTTAAACGACCCAACTCTGACACATAGGCATATCCAATTCCCCCAAACACAGGCAGCACGGGGTTCCATTAAAGCAGGGTAAGTACATTAACTTCTTATTTAATTTTACAACAAAAAATTCTATGTGTGCGAGTTGTAAGCAGATAATTAATAAGTAGCAGGGGGGTTTCTCTTGCATTGGAATAAATAGAGATCAGTGGAGTCAATATTACAACAAAAAACTAAAGAAACTAAACATTACAATAAACAAATACTATAAATATAGAATACATTTTAATGTTACATGGTTACACCCTAAAATAAAACAACTCAGACATAACTTAATGCCCATATTCGTAAGAAACTTCTTTTAAACTACATATTCTTGAATTTAACTTGTCAGTGGGGATACTTGTGAAGAGCTAATATGCAAAAGTATGAGGTGGTTTTAGTGACAATGGTGATTGCTTTCCCTTAGAGTATGGTCAAAGGCGCCTAGCCTTGTGAGGGATTGCATATACCCGAGAAAATTGACTGGTGGTTGCTAAGACCGAGTGGCCAAGCGAAGCGGCATCAGATCTAGGTCTATTTTTCTTTGGTATATGATATCCAATATCTATAATTTATACAGTATTAAGTAGTGTGATAACTGGGAAAAAAATAAAAACACTAATCAAAATATTTACTAATAAAATAGGTAATTTGATTTGAATGTCACAAATAAATAAGATCCAGTAAATAAGAAATTGTATTCAAATGTTATAAGTTTATACATATACACAATTGCGTAATGAACAGTTTCATACAAGAATCTTATTTTGCAGATTTTTCAATTTGGAATCCCGGGAGTGTGTGGCGCAATAGACTGCACCCACGTGGCTCACCACAGACCACATGATTTTGAGGAAAGGTTTTTCAACCGTAAACATTTTCACTTGTTGAACGTACAGATGGTAAATAATATTATTTTATTACCTAGAATACCATACATAACTTCCACTCGACATTCGAAAGGCACAGACTAAGTTCACCTTCAAGCGGATATTATGCAAGAATTCATCTGACAAATTGTGTGATTGATTATTTGCATGGTATTACTTTGTTGGTAGCAGAGATCGTACGATTTCCAGCATTTTTGGTGGAATATGGTATATTATAAAAAGTATTGATGTAAGTGCATAGTATTGGATACATCTTCAAGTATCTAGATATTTTCTTTTTTTTTTCGAATATAAAAGCCTGCACCATACAAACCTTTATTTTAGCCCAATGGTTGACTGGTAGAGAATGCCTTAAGTCGTTAAGTCCGCCATAAGTACTTTTTTATTGTGCAATAATGTTTAAATTAATAAATATAGGGTGGGCCAGTGATAAATTCACTTTTGTCTCGATCTCCTTTGTTAAAATGCATTTATCATTTGCCCACCTTAAACACATGTATTTTTAATGTATATACAAAACTTTCGAGTACCAAGTGTGGCCTGCAAATACATCATTATTCATCATCATCATCATCATCATCATCAGCCTATGTTAGTCCAGTGCTAGACGAAGGCCTCTCCTATTAAACTATGCGTATAGACGCATTAGGAGGTAATTGTCCATAATCGCCACGCTGGGCAAGCGGATTGGCGATCGCAGTAATGGGATCGCAGTATGATGACCCTGCTACCCATCATCAATCTTGTAGAATGGTCAGTGATCCTTCAATCCCTTAGTCGGCTCTTACGACACCCACAAGAGGAGTTGGGGTGGTGACAAATGTATTCTTACTGCCGTCACCACACGGCAACATCATTCAACATCATCATTATTACTTCATTCTAATTGGGTACAAAAAAACTGTATCTATTATCTATAGCTATTTCATTATTAATTTGAATATGGTTTGAAAAATAGTCAAAGGAAATAACTATAATTTGAAATTCGGTTTCAGATTCGCGACGACCAAAATCAAATATTAAACGTTGACGCATCGTATGGCGGTGCGTGCCACTCACGACGCGTTTATATGGGACAACAGCGTCATATGCGACCATTTCGCTGAGCTGAGTGGTACTGGCGAGACGGCATACCTTTTAGGTATCGTTTGCTCTAATAATTATTATGGGATAATAGGGTGTTTCATTTTTCAAAATTGTGAAATTTTCTCTGACTTTGCTCACGCCCTAAGTTTCTCTGATATATAAATGATATATTTCAAATTTTATTGAGATTGGATAACGTTTAGAGGTTGCACACTTTTGAAAGTGGAGCCAAAGCCCCATACATTACGAAAAAAAATACTTTGTTATAAATTCATAAAAAATAATGAACCAACACTAAAATTACTTGGGAAAGTAGATTCTATCGTCAAATATAAAAAAAGGATTTTATTCTTTAAGCACGTGTGTGAATTTACTTTAACCTTAATATGGTATTATTTATAAAGTAACCTAGATCCCGGTTTTTTTTCTTAATTTTAGGCCATAATTGGATGTTTACATATAGTACACTAATCTATTATAGTTATGAATGTAGTAAAACACTGGGAATTAGGTTTTCATAAAAGTGCCCTATAAATATTTTTTAGAATTTATTCCTACTTCCAAAGAATAAGTTCTCATTTTTAATATATTATGACATTAAATTCGACTTGTCCATTCTTTTTTAGTGTTGGTTCATTATATTTGATTAATTTATAAAAAAGTAATTTTTTTGTAATGTATGGGGCTTTGGCTTTACTTTCAAAAGTGTGCAACCTTTAAACGTTGTCCAATCTCAATAAAATTTTATATATATCATTTTTATATCAGAGAAACTTAGGGCGTGAGTAAAGTCAGGGATAATATCACAATTTTTTTTTGCCCATACAAAAGTGAAATACCCTATGGAATAAGAACTAATATTAATACATGTAAATACATTTCATGACAATACGAGTGTAGTTAAAATAAGAACGACACTACATCGATTAGAGCTTACTGCGGACCCTTAACACTGTGGGACAGTACGCCTACAGTCGTTCGCGATTTAGGCTTAGCGACGGTTAGTTGAAAGTAGTGTCCCTCAATTTATTAAGAAGTAAATAAACAAATCTCATCTTAATCTATGCAAATATTGCACTGAGAAGTTTGTTTTCCTGCTACGTACGCACGTTCATGTCGCTCCTATTTTTTACGCCACGCGGTTTAGGATTTTGAAGATACACTTTTTAAACCCTCTTAAGTAATTTGATGTTACAAATTTTAGATGACTCCGGGTATCCCCTGCGGGAGTACCTGATGACCCCAGTTGACGGCGCCGCAGAAGATTCACCGGAAGGCCGTTATAATGAAATTCAAAAGAGAGCGCGGTCTACTATTGAGCGGACGTTCGGTATATTGAAAGGTAACATATATTTGGATTTAAGACACTGGTCTCACCGCGAGCTACTAAGCTATGAACTATGAGCTATAAACATGAACAAAATATATGCACTCCCGTGTAAATAAAAGAGACACGGGAGTGCGTATCTTTTGTTCATATTTATAGCCGATAGTTCATAGCTGAGTAGCTCGCGTTGAGACCAGTGCCTAAAGTATAAGGGGATATAGGTGTCAATTTTGTTTAGTTAATATTCACGTTATTTTATAGATAATCTGGCTCCTGCTGGAGGCTCCGGGTTCGAATCCCAGCGAGGGCATTATTTGTGTATTTATTTATCACAAATATTTGTTTCTTGGTCGTTGCTCCTTATGCATTTAAGTATTTATGTTTAGGTATCTATGTATTATATATTTCGTCGTTTGGTACCCACATCACAAGCCTTCATTGAACCTACCGTGGACACGTGTACAGGTCGATTTGTGTAAGATGTCCCAAGATATTTATTTAATTTAGGTCTCAGTCACTGTCAACCAGTATTATCTCGTCGTGTTCAGCGCTAAATTTTGTACGCAATGTTTTTTTCTTAAGTGGGACAGTATGGGAAAGTCGGAAACTATAGAAGATACAGGGAAACTATCTAAGGAAACATAAGGTATTTTTTGGGGAAGACATTTTTGGTGTATTCAAAATTTTGGTCAAGTACGGGTAAATCCTAAAATAGTAGATTACATGTCAAGGCTGTTTAAGTGGGAAATGTCTCGGATGACGTGTAATTGTAGACAAACATGTGATCTGAGGCTTTTGCATATAACGACCGAAGTGTGTATATTATTTTTCTGCTCAACGGAGCCGGCAGGCGGCAACTTTCTTTAGCGCAGCGGCCGGCAAAGTTCTGTTTGCCGGTCGGAGGGCAGAAAATATATATTATTGATGATTTTTTTTAACGCAGATTGACGTCATTTCATGCGTAAATCGTTTTATAGTATCGGATAGGAAAAATCTGAACAGTACAAGTTTAAGAAAACTATTTCTCATATTACGTCTACAGTAAGAAGTCTTCTACTGCAAGCAGAAATAATCTATACCGAAGAAGCATTCGTTCCGTCCGTCTGCCGTATAATATTGTCTCGTCTCTCAAAATATGTATATTTTCGTTCCTCTTTAAAGTCGTCGGAGAGGTTTGCTGGCGGCACGGGAGCTCTACTACCGGCCCGACACGGTGGGAGCGATAGTGGTCGCGTCGCGTGCAGCCGTGCTGCACAACATGTGCGTGGCGGCGCGTCTGGGGCCGGCCGACCTGGCGGCGGAGGCCGAGCTGCAGCGTGGCGCGCGCGCCGCGGCCGCGAGGCGAGGGCGAGGCTGATCGCCAACCTCGACAGGCAGTAAATGTCGAGAGGCAAATAAATAAATATTATGGGACTATCGTACACGAATCGACCTAGTCCCAAGGAGACCGAGATTACAGATTAGATTAAAGACACGTTTTCAAGTATTATTTAATGTCAACAGAATTGAGATTATCCGCTAGCTTATTAAATTATTATAAATACCACAATTAAACGAAATTAAACAATAAAACAGTTTATGATGTCACTGGTGCTATGCTTCAGTATACATATTGTTTCTGCACAGTGATAGAAATGAAGTTTGTTTGTACATTGTATTACTTGTACTAAAAATAAATAAATGAACAGTATATGCATAGATTTTTATTTTGAACCTACAAACAACTCTTGTATCTGTCTGTCGCCGCGGGCCGTAATCCGTAATAATAAGTACAGTCAAGGTAGAAGAAATAGATGCGCGTAAATTGCAATAAATATGAATATGTACACGACAAAATTATAATAAAGTCGTGGATACATACTTTTGCACTCTGTCCGCATCTATGTTTTTTTACCTTGAATGTACCTTAACGCACCATCAAGTATTTTTAACCAACTTCAAAAAAGGAGAAAAATCTCAATTGGCCAGATTTTTTATATGTAATTTACTCGATACCTCCGAGAATCATGAACAGATTTTCAAAAATCATCAATTTTAAAAGTTAGATTCACCTGATATTTCTTTGTAATACAATTTGATATGTAGGTCCAACTTCTAAAAAAAGGTCAATCGCCGAATCCAGCTCTATTGGGCAGCGTTCGGGAAACAAGAACTTTCTTTTCGTCCGACTCACCTCAGTGACTCAAGATGAGTCTTCAATTAGCGTGGAGTTATAGATGATTTACGGCGCGGAAACGTGGTCCTTCACCATCGAACTCATCTCAAAGTCCCTCGACGAGCTATGGAGAGTGCTAAACTTGGAGAAGGAAATGGACCAAATTCAGAAATGGAAATCCGTATATGAACTGAATTCACCGACATAGTCCTCCGGACTCGGACTAGCAAACTGAAGCATTGGGCAGGGCCATCTGATGAAAGCAAAATGTCCTCGAGTGGAGACCATGGTTTGGCAAACGCAGCGTAGGACGTCCACCCACAAGAACAAGACGGACAAACTACTTTATGGAGATTGCCGGGAGACGCTGGCTGCAGGTCCAGGTAGCTTCCAACGGTTACATATGAAGGTCCAGAGAGGAGGCCTATGTTCAATTAAATAGTGGAGGTCTTATGGCTGAGATGATAGTGATGATGATCGAAAATGAACATTTTTTCAAAAACTTATAAGCATTATTATATTAAACAATATATGTAGGTAACCGATACTGATATAAGTTTTTACTAAAATCGAATTTTGACGTTCCATGCTTATAGGGTTCTTAAGGCAGGTATTTAGTTAAGCATAGATCCTAAATCTGTATTTAAAATAAGCATTTAGTTAGTACAAAAACAATCATCATATCCTAAGTCTTATATAATTATGAAAAAAAAAACATCAATTCTATTTTATTTTAACGTGTACCTATCTACTTTTTTGAGAAATCGTTGAATGAATTGTAAAACTCATTTTAGGTATGTTCTCATACGAATTTACATAGATAATGATTGATTGGTATGTATTTTAAGGTATTTTTCTTTGAAACTCACTTGGTTTTTAGGATTCCATAGTAAGCAAGGAACCCTTATAGTTTCGCTATGTCCGTCTGTCTGTCCGTTCGCAGTTTAGCTCAGTGACCGTTAGTAGGTACTGGTAGTAATTTGCATTTTGGTTAGGTATGTACATATTAGTCATGCAGGCAAAGTGATGAAATAAAAAAGAAAAAAACTAAAGACAGAAATAAAACAGTTAAGGGAATAATATATGTATATTTTAATAATGTATTTTTTTATCTTCTTCCATATTTTTTTTTCCAATAATCGACAATAAACAAATAGTAAGCCAGTTTCAATGGAATTTGCTGTCTTTGACACATATCGTGAAACACGTAAATTTATTTTTATATTAATACTAATAAATATCAATAATTTTAACTATACATGTTTGTGAACTCAAGGTTTTAAGTTGGTGATAAGACCAAACTTGTGTTCTGAAAGTGCTTGATTACAATGATTATGAAATATTTTAAATTATGCGCATTCTTGACCGACGCCTTTCCGTTCTTCTACTGCCTGAAAAGGAAATACGTATAATCATTAGTTACATCAAGAAGTGTGTAATCCACTTCAGGCCATGGTGCATATTATGATATTCTTAACACACTTGCGAGCAAAAAATAAAATTTAATACAATATAATATTAAACATTGGAATAAAATTTCTAGGAATATAGGACCTCTCTAACTACTACGATGACAATAACAGGTTTGTTCAGAACTTAGAACCAAGTGATCATCAGTTTTTTAAGGCATCTGGATAAAAGTACATTATACTGATTTATGTGCTTTATTTATTGGAAGAGTAATCAGACCGTAATCAGGGACTTAGCTCATTGATAGTATGATTGGGTATGGAGAAATGAGTCATATCTTACTGGATGGTCGCAGTTGCTTTTTGTTATGTATGCATACTACATGCAGCTTCTATCAGTCAACTACGCTTGACAGGTGTTTGTATTTTCCTAGCTGTCTACTTTTTGATATTCATTCCTTTAATATATGTATTGCTGTCAAGATGTTTTTCTACTAATATTCCTGATAATAGCCCCATATTTCACATTGGCGACGAGATGAACTCACGTTAAGTTATTCCCGATATAATATAATTGTATAAGCTGTACATACTGCGTCGATTTTAATAGTGCGGCGTGTGGTGTTGTGTGGGCACGATGGCGGTCGGGAAGATTGAGGCTTTCGACGTGAATACAGATAAGTGGTCGTCATACGTGGACCGCCTTGAACAATATTTTATTGTGAACAATATAGATGAAACTAGGAAAGTAGCTACACTAATTACGTTTATTGGCGGCCCTACATATGAACTGTTAGCGACGCTTTGTGCACCAAAGAAACCACACGAATTGAGATATGACGACATCAATAACATTATGTTACAACATCTCCAACCGACGCCTAGTATATTAGCAGAGAGGTACAAGTTTCGACAAAGAACGCAATCTAAAAACGAATCGATATCGGACTATGTGGCGGCTTTGAAGAAATTAGCTAGAACGTGTAATTTCAAGACGGCCTTAGACGAAAATTTAAGGGATCAACTTGTCTGTGGCATGTTTAATGAAATGAGCAGACAGAGGCTTTTTGCGGAAGATAATATAAGCTTCTCAAAAGCTTACAAACTGGCTCACGCCTTAGAAGCGGCAGAGGCGAACGCGGCGGCAGTGAACAACGGCAAGCGGTCGAGCGACGACGGCGCCGAGGTGTGTCATGCTGTCACGAGCGAGACTCATCGCGGCGGTGGACGACGCGCGCCGGTGACGAGCGGCGAGCGAAGATTCGAGCGAGATGGCGGGAGCGGCGCGCCGGGCGCAGCGAGGAGTGCGGGCACGGGCCAGCGGCGCACAGGCCGCGCCGGCGGAGCGGCGGCTGGAGGACCGAGGCGCTCGACTTGTGGGGCTTGCGGCGGACAACATGATGCAGCTAAATGCAAATTTCGCGTATACGTGTGTCGCGTATGCAATCGAGAAGGCCACCTTAAAAGAATGTGCCCTAAACTTGGCGCGGGCGGCGCGAGTTACGTGGATGGCAATTACGTTAAAGAAGTAAAGGACTCCGATACAGACGATAGTGTCGAGGTAATTAATTCAATTTATAACATAAGTCGCTCTAAAGACTACAAACCGTATACCTTAACATTACTTGTTGATAATAAAGAGTTGGAAATGGAGATTGACACAGGTACCCGTATATCGTGTATAAGTTTAGATTGCTATCATAAAATGTTCAGGCACTGCGATTTAATAAATTCAAATTTGTCATTACGTTATTATACAGGTCCGACCGTAACGATTGTAGGCAAAATAAAGCCCGTCGTTAAATATAAAGATAAGAAACGGGAATTCAGTTTGTATGTCGTGAAAGCGGGGAGGACATCATTAATCGGTCGCGAGTGGTTAGAGGAACTGGGTATTATAGATCGGGCCAGTTTTCAGTGTAACAGTATAGTCACGGGAGGTAAATTTGATTTGAACTCGTTCAGTTCCAGATACGCTCAGGTTTTTGAAGACGGGCTGGGGTGCTACACGGGCCCGCCGGTGGGGTTCCGGCTGCGAGACGGCGCGACGCCCGTGTTCCTGCGCGCGCGCCCGCTGGCGTTCGCGCTGCGCGAGCCGGTCGACCGCGCGCTGGACCAGCTGGTGAGTGACGGCATCATCACCCCTGTCGACTGTTCGGATTGGGCCACACCAATTGTACCAGTAGTCAAGTCAGACGGTTCGATTCGTATCTGTGCTGATTACAAGCTGACGCTCAATAAATGGCTAGAGGTAGACAGGTATCCTCTGCCTAGAATAGACGATTTGTTAGTAAAGCTGAATGGCGGGGATAAATTTTCGAAAATCGATTTGAGTCAGGCTTATGCGCAATTTCCGTTGGACGATACCAAGAAATTTACCACAATTAATACACATAAAGGCTTATTTCAGTACAATCGCCTTGTATATGGTCTCGCATCGAGCCCTGGTATCTTCCAACGCAAGCTAGAGCAAATGTTTGCCGACTTACCCACGGTTGGGGTATACTTAGATGATGTGATAATAACAGCAAAAAATGATGACGAACATTTAAACATACTTTGTCAGGTTTTTGACAGATTGCTAAAGTACGGTCTAAAAATAAAAAAAGAGAAATGCACCTTTTTCGCAGAGTCTGTCACATATTTAGGTTTTGTCATATCAAGAGAAGGAGTATCGGCATGTGCAAGTAAAGTTGACGTTATCAATAAAATGTCTAGGCCAGAAAATGTTTCCGAGCTACGATCGTTTCTTGGAATGATAATGTATTACGCAAAATTTGTCAAGAATTTGAGCACGATATTGTCACCTATGTATGAGTTACTAAAAAAGGGCGTTAAGTTTGTGTGGAGTAAAGATTGTCAGGCCGCATTCGAGAAAATTAAGAAGATGTTACAATCAAGTGAGGTGCTAGCGCACTACTCGCACGAGCTGCCGCTGGTGCTGACGACGGACGCGAGCAGCACGGGCGTGGCCGCCGTCATCGCGCACCGCACGCCGGCGGTCGAGCGCCCGGTCGCGTATGCGAGTCGAGTGCCCAACTCTGCTGAGAAACACTACTCGCAGATCGAGAAAGAGGCACTTGCGATCATATACGGAGTTCAAAAATTTCACCAGTACTTATATGGTACGACGGACAAAGATCCGATTCTAGTAAAGGTTATGATGTATATTGTTTCAGGATGGCCTACTTATTGTGACGATGAGAATCTTAAACCATTTTTTATTCGAAGAAACGAGCTGTACCTGGAGGCCGGGTGTATACTGTGGGGATACAGGGTGATAGTGCCGGCTGTATTTCGCAATAAAATTTTACAGGAGCTCCACGTTGGACATGTCGGCATGGTGAAAATGAAGAGCACGGCCCGCAGCTACGTGTGGTGGCCCGGCATCGACGCGGACGTGGAGCGCGCGTGCCGCGAGTGCGCCACATGCGTGGCAGAGAGCAGCGCGCCGCCGCGGGCGCCGCCCAAGCCGTGGCCGTATATTTCAGAACCATGGACGCGTCTACATGTGGATTTCTTAGGTCCTATTGAAAATAATTCGTTTTTCGTTATTGTAGACTCGACGACGAAATGGATAGAAATTTTTCGTATGTCGAAAACAACTACGTCATCGGTAATTAAGGTTTTATGCGAAACATTTTCTAGATTCGGTTTGCCTAGGTCGATTGTTTCCGATAACGGCCCTCAATTTTGTAGCGCACAATATGATCAATTCTTGCAATCAAACGGCATTGAAAAAATACTAACGCCGACATACCATCCCGCGTCCAACGGCGCCGCCGAAAACGCTGTTAAGCTCTGTAAAAAAGCTATCAAGAAAGCGAAGCGGGAGGGAATCGATATAGACTTAGCTTTACAAGCATATTTGATGACGCATAGGAACACAATTCATGGCACCACGGGCGATTCTCCTGCACTGTTACTGCAAAAACGTAGACTGCGCTGCCGGTTAGATTTACTACGAGGAGGAGAAGAGAGGGAGCGTAGAGTGGAGCGCACACAAGAGCGACAAGTTCGTGCGGCTGGAGGTCGCGAACGACAATTTCAAGTTGGAGACCTAGTGCACATGCGGGAGCAGACCAATCCAGATAGGTGGGTAAAGGGAACAATAAGAGAAGTAATAGGTTCCAGGAATTACATGGTAGAAAGGACGGATGGTACGCTATCTAAAAAACACATTGACCAAATAAAACACAATGGTACAATTGGTACGGTAGACCATGGTAATGATAGTCGGTTAGTGTGGCCCAGTTGGGATACGTCTGGTGATGATGTGGCTGGTCCAGCGGAGGCGGCAGGCGCGAGTGTGGCGGCCGCGCAGGAGCCCGGGCCCGCGTCGGTCGCTGCTGCACAAACAGCACCGTTGCCGGGGACCCAGGCGCCTACTAGCCGGTATGGTAGAGTGTTAAACCGAGTTAGACACTTTCCCTTGCCCGAAATCGATTAAGTTGTTTGTTGTGTTAGCATAAGGTCTAGTTGTTAATTTTGTAGTTATAGTGTTATAGTTTTTGGTTAGATTAAGAAGCTTGTTTAAAATTAGCAAGAGGGTGTTATGTATGCATACTACATGCAGCTTCTATCAGTCAACTACGCTTGACAGGTGTTTGTATTTTCCTAGCTGTCTACTTTTTGATATTCATTCCTTTAATATATGTATTGCTGTCAAGATGTTTTTCTACTAATATTCCTGATAATAGCCCCATATTTCACACTTTTCTTCTCTGGCCTCGGCTCCTTCGCCATGCACCACCTGCTGTTGTAGTGGAGCAGCATAGAGGTGGTCCATATCCAGCACCACTTCCTCTTCATAGAGCTGCTGCTGCTGTTGTACAGCCTCATGCACCTGAGGCACTGGGCGGCGTGGCTGAGAAATGTGGGTGTGCACTGGACGGGTTTGGACGATGTGCTGAGGCTGAGGGTCTGCCTGGCGTGGAGGAGGCACTGTTTCCTGTTGCCGGGAGCTTTGTCGCTGAGAAAAAAAAAATCGTTGAAAATAATGTAAGTTTCCTGCAGCACTTAAAATAAATTGTGTTTATGGAAATATATAACAAAATTCAAGTTGTTGTAACATGAGATGTCTATGAATTGGGAAAAGATCATGTTATAGCTCCCCAAACACTGAACTCTTTCTCAAAGTTGGACCTACATAACTATACATATAAGTAATTGTTAGTTTGTCCTAGGTATATGTACCTATATAGGTGTCTACAACTATGAATGTAACGTCTCCAATTGTAATAAGCTTCATAATAACTAGAAAAATGTGTATTACGCGATTTTTTTTATATTTTTATGGGATTTATTTTAAAGACATGAAAACTAAGATTTAATAGGCTAGAAGACATTTTCAAAATATTTTGATTGATGAGAGTATTGTGGCTGCAGGTGAGTTTTAAATTGTGAAGCAAGGAGTCAATTTAATTTTGTAATCGGAGGCTTTTAAGTGTATTCAAAAAATAAATTAAATATTTCTATGACTGATGACATTGACAGGTCTCTTATAGCAATAGTATTAACAAACAATCGACAAAAGAATGAATAGCTCTTGTGAGTTGTAGTAACTTTACTACTTCTAAGACATAAATCTTACATAGAGAACTTTGCAGGTGCGATGATTAGCATAATGCTAATAACTAGAAATTTCCCAAAAATAAAAACTGAATGAAATGCAATACCTGAAACGGATTAATGAAGGCCTGGGTCTGGCGACCGCCAAAACCTTCTCCCATAATTGCCAACACCTGGAGATCTATTTCGTTGAGTTTAGAGGACCACCACCAGTCCCAGTGGCCCCACGGTTAAGCTCAGCCGCTCTGCCTTTGGCAGTATATTTTTTATCCGCCCACACCTATTTAAAGAGAAGCCAAGCTACAAACACAAATTCAAAACGAAACTAACCAAGAAGTAAATGAGAGAAAAATGTTTACTGCAATATAAATAATTTTCAAGAAATAAAATCTTAAGTTATGGAAAATAGTATTTTTTACCTTTTGCCATTGTGTGGCATTTTTACTGCCCAATTGAGGCCCATTGAAGGTCTCAGTGAAAGGTCATAAGTGAGTGGTCTCAGTCCCATCGCCGTTTGGACTCTGTGCGACCCTCAATAATCTCAATATGCCTGCCTGTTGCCTTTCCCCAAATCTGGGTGCTTTGTTAAATAATCACAGGTGATGGTTAACTGGTGGCACGCTGTAAAAAATAAATAAAGACGGAAATTATATGTTATCAAAGTGAGCGAATTTAAAATAAAAAATCTCATTTTAATACGAAATTAAGTACTTAGTGCCTCAGTTTTTATACTTAAGGTGTAATTAATTGTTATACAAGATAATTATAGAGCTTTTCTTACGTTTATAAGCCGAAATCCTATTTTATATTTTAAAACTTTAATCTTTAATGGTGACTGGCGACTGGTTTTGTACTTTTGACAACTTTGACACTTGCGTTCATTTAATGCTTATTTTAACAAGGAACGAAAAAAAATCTAATTAAGCGTGAAAATGAGTTAAAGGAGTAGTATTTAGTATCGCATCATATTATCCGTTCATAATTTTAATTATTAACAATTTCTTTAACCAATTTTATGTTAATTACTACTTTACCGGTTTTTGATCGCAGCGTGTGATGAAAGTGTGATGTCGACTTAACGGTAGTTAACGGAACGTTCATTATTTTCATTCACGTCATAGATTCGTCCGAAAGAAGTAGAATCGAAGTAATTTCATGGTAACGTTTTCAATTCTCTTTCGTTCGATTTTAGTTTCGGACGAGCTTGTTTCGTTCGATGTTCGCGGTAGGGCCCCTGCTACTTTTAAATTATCTCGAACAATTC